>PVKH010005159.1:0-22432 GCA_004027955.1 Chaetophractus vellerosus
GTTGTCAGCAACCCCCGATGCCTGCGGGCCCACAGGTCCCCCCTCCGCCCTGCGGCCATGGCACCGTCTAGGTTTCAGTCTGGCCCCATAATTATCTTCATCATCTGCATCAGACTCATTGACTTGGGATAATTTGGGCATCCTGGAAGTATATACCATTGGCTTTTCCCTGTCATATTCCATTTCTGAGCAAGTGAAAGACTCATGGGAGTCACTGTCAGAGGAAGACTCTGGGGCTGGAATGCCATCTGCTGGGTTCCTTGTTCTGGACAGTGGCCTTCTGCAGTCCTCCTCTGAAGAAGATCTCCCGTGGTCTGCACTGCAGATACTTGGGTTTCTAGGGCGAGGGGTGTTGAGTCTCTCCACCTCTTCAATGGAGAGTCCGACTGGAGGAGAAGATTCCAGAGGGATCTGCCCAATTGGCTGCTTTAGGCGACTCCCTGGTCTAGAACCATGCGATGCCATGGCCTGAGGACTCTTACTTCTCCTTCCCAGCCTCGTGGCATAGTTGAAAATGCCAGGCTGGCAGGCATCACCATGCATTTCCAAAGTATTCCCATCCCTTATGGGAAGATGCAATTCCCTTGCTGGGCTGTTCCTATAGAAAGTAGAGGATTTGGAGAAAGGAGCTGGACTGTGCCGAGAGAGAGGGTTAGGAGTAGGGCAAGCTGAGTGGCTTAGGGAACTGGTTCTCAAACCTTGACTGTATGAAGGCTGGTAAGTCAAACTGCTTGCTCCTAAGGGCATGGGGGATTGCCTTGCAAAGCCTAGGGGACTATGCCTCTGGATGGAAAATTTAGGTGTGTGGCTGCGGAACTGCTTGTAGTGTTGGATGATGTCCGCATCTGAAGGAGCGATGCTGCTAGCGTTGTCGATGTCATAGTGCTCAATCTCTTGCTCCGGTGACGCCAAAGGGGCACTGGGTATGGTTTCTGAGTTGTGGGGAATATCGGTCTCATCGTAGATGAGGTAGGGATTTTCCCTTTCAATGATATCCGGTTTGGGGTTTCCTTCAGGCTGCTTTCTCACAGTCATGTCATCCCCATAGGGCGGGATATTGTCTGGATCATCAAAAGCAACGTTCTCACTTCCCTTTTTCTTCTTCTCCTTCGGTTTCTTCTCCTCTTTGGGACTTTTGTTCTTCTTCCCCCTGCACTGGTTGCACAGAATCAGGCTCAGGACCAGGAGGGCTAGGACCGTGGCACAGCTGCCCACGATGGCAGGCACAGCCCACAGAGGCAGGGAGATCTCTTCAGGGGCCTGGCCCAGAACACAGACATGCCCTCCAGGACTCCCAGCTTTGCACACCTTCCCCTGGGGGCAGAGGACGCCAAGACAGGCCACCACCGTCTCACAGGTCCTTCCCGTGTGCGACTCAGGGCAGCTACATGTGAAGCCAGAGTGCAGGCCAGGTTCACAGCTGCCACCGTTCTGGCACGGGTTGGAGGCACAGTCCCCAGGAGGCACGCACTTATAGGCATACCACTGATTAATGCACAACAAATCACCCCAGCACGGGTTGCTGGCACAAATGTTTGGGCCGCGACAGCCAATCTTCACGGAGGGATCCGTTTTCGAGATAGAGGCCAAGCTATGCTTTCCACTGAATGGAAGACTTTCTCCACCATACAGCATAGAAGCAATGCAGCCATCAAAACCTGCAGGGGGGAAAGTACCAGTAAGGCATGTTAGAGAAGAGCAAAGCCTAAAACACCGCACTCCTGGAAACGGGTAAAGAGATGCTTCACAGTTGCACCACAAGAATTAAGAAAACACAATCTCATTGCTCTTTAAGGCAAAAAACTATGCACGTTACAACATAATTTAGCAAAATGTGCAAGATTTCCACGACAAAAAGTGAAAGATTTTTCAGATGCCGCTTTCCTGAAGATTTGTGAATGACTTACACAGGCTGGATATTTTTTTCTCTCCCTCTTTTTATTTATTTCATTTGTTTAAATTTTTCAGTTTATACACCAGTATTTAAATGTATAGAAATAAACTTTATTTTTTTAAAAAAGCAATAGGACAATAGTTTCAACCACTAGATTATTCTCAATGAGGGCAATATCACCCCAAAAGGGGGTGAATTTTGTTTTTTGGGGGATGAAAAAGTCTTAGCTATTCAATGGTTTGTGGACCTCTAAAGGGTCACATTACATAAACAGATATACAGTATAACTGTACCATTAACATTTCATGAGGCAGGGTTGCAGGGTTTAGAAAATAATGCTTAAAAAAGCTCCTTTGGGAATGATAATGACAAAAAAGTAAAAAGTTGAGAAACACTTCGCTTGATTTAAGTGTGTTAATATCATTAATGCTCCCATATCAGGCCAGGGTTTAAAAATCTATTTTGGTATTAGCAAAAGAGCATGATTTACACTGGCTTGTTTTTTGTGTCACCCAGAATCAACAAAATATCTCCTGAAAGTGTAAGTGACTTTTTTTTAAGGAGGTACTGGGGATTGAACCCATTACCTCATACATGGGAAGCAGGTGCTCAACCACTGAGCTACATCTGCTCCCTGAATGTGAATGACTCTTAAAATGTTGATATTTTGGAGTTTATGAGTCATCTATGTCATGTTTACCTTTTGTAATTACATATATACAGAGATTGATATATATGGATATAGCCATTTATAAATAGACATATACACCTTCATATATAGACATATATATATATAGCTATATAAATAAAATATATATAAAATATGGTTTCAGACCTATCGAATCCTACTTTACTCTAACCACTCTTCCAAAATGAATAATAGGTTATGAGAAAAAATATATATGAACATGTGTAGGTTAACATAAAGAGGATAAAAGAAAATTGACAGTTAACTTAAAATTGTTATTTTTTTTCAGAAGTTGTTGTATTTACAATTAAACTTTATAAATTTCTTCACATATAATTATTTCCATCAAGCCATAAATGAGCTATTGTAAACCATATATTTTAAATCATAATTTATGTCTTTGATATTGCTACAATTAATTACTTAAGTAATAGATTAGTTAAAATGATGTGTGTGGTGGTTTTGAGCTGTATTCCCCAGAAAAAACATGTTCTTAAACTTAACCCATTCCTGTGGGTGTGAAGCCATTGTAAGTAGGAACTTTTGATGAGGTTACTTCCGTTAAGAAGTGCAGGCTCAATGAAGTCAGGATGGGTCCTAATCCTATTACTAGAGTAAAAAATTCAGACAGGAAGCAAAAAGCTGGAGGTTGTCAGAATGCAAAAGAGAAGGGAGAGGCCAGAGTAGGTCACCACCTGCATTGCCATGTGAGAGAGGAGCCCAGGACTAAGAACCACCAGCATCCAGCCCCAGCAGGCCAGTTCTTCAGAAAGAAAGCATTGCCTTGATGATGCCTTGACTTGGACTTTGTCCTAGCCTCAAAATTGTGAGCTAATAAATGCTTATTGTTTAAGCCAACCAATTGCTTGGTATTTGCTTGAGCAGCCAAAGGACCTAAAGCAAAATATACTTTAAATAATCATTTCTATTACTGAAAAGTTTCTAATAGTGATGTTAAATATATCTTTTGGGGGCAATTTATCATATTTTGTTCAATCTTATCACAATTTTCATAATAAAGACCTTGCATAGTGTTCTTTTAACCAAACAGCATTGGTTAAAGAAGATAAATATCCCAACTCCCTAATGTTTTTCTTTTATTTTCTTTACCAAAATAAATAAAAAAGCATTATGAAATTCGACCTTTAGGTTCAGAATTCCTCTCTCAAATTTCTTAAACTATTTGAACTTAAGTCATAATTAAAACTGAACTTAAAAAATACTTTTTGTAATTTTATTTCTCTGCAACTTTTATTAAGAACTCTGAAAAGTCTGTTCAATATATTTTCTAAATATATTATGGTTCTATCAAAAAAGTAGTGTATTTTCTAAAAATAGTTTTTAATTTCTTTTCAAGAATTTCAAGTGGCATAAATAGTATTTTGATTTTTCTGGGAGACTAATTATTTTCCCAATTTCCACCTAGTTTATTTTAAAAAGTGTTTTATGACTAAGTTATTTAAATATTTGGGCTAAACATTTAAAATTGAGAATTCTAGCTTTTATTTCTAATAAAACCTATATAAAATTTTATTTCTATTTAATAATATTTACTTGTATGTAACAGATGAGTACATAATGCAATATTTTCCTTATTATATGTAAATATGAATTATTTTTGTATTTTTCACTAATAGAATTTTCATATACAAATCTTCTTACAATTTGAAAATTTGAAATTGGGTACAATTAGTTTCATATTTTTTTCAAAGTCTTGATAACATTAAATAATAATGTTAATACTGATAACTAAAACCTTAACTGATGACTCAGTGGAAGTTGCTGTGGAATTTACATGTACTTTTTGAAGTTAATCTTTACAGTGACTGTAGTGTAGCCATTACCCATTTTTAGTTGAAGTAATGGAATTCAGAGGTTATGTAACTTGCTAAAGTTATATTGGTAAAAAGTGGCAGAGTTGGAATGTGAAGCCAGAGGAGAGAAAAGCAGAGTCATTAATCATACTACATGACATTTTAATAAGAACCATGTGACCATATAGCTTGACTTTTTCAAAATATAACATTTATCCATTTTAAATGTATGTGTCCCTACAAGACATATTTTATAACATACTATCATCTGTATTCTAAAATAAGCTAAACATATAAGGAGACTTATGACCTGGGCTTTAAATTTTATGCCTAACTCCTTTACTGTCCCATACATCTTTCGCTTTTTCCTCTTATTTTACGCATCGTTCTACCGAAGCTTCTATCCAAGCTACAGTTTTTACATTAGCTTCTATAACAACTCCTGGTTTTCCTCCTACTACTTAGTCTCATTTTCTGACACATTCCTTTCTGAAAAAAACATTTACTCTTGGAGTTACTTAAGGCAAGTTCCTAGGCTTTCTTTTCACTCTTGTTAGGCTATCACATCCATGCCCAGTACTTGAATTACCTGCTTGACACTGATAACTCCTAAATATTTATCACCATCTGAAGCCAACTCCTGAGCTCTAGCCCATCCATCCAAAGGCCTTTCGAAAGGAACTCCAAACCCCAAATGCCCAAAACCAAAATCTTGAAAGAACCCATTGATGTGCTCCTTTTGCAGTGTTGGTTTTCTGTCTCAGTAGTACTACCCTTCTTCTAGCTGAAAAATACCTTCACTGTATTTCACCAAAGTCATCCAGTCTGGTTGAGTTTACCTCCTAAAGTATGTCTTGCCTTTCTACATGACTCTAACTTCTCCATCACCACACTAATTGAAACTTTCACAATGCCTTGTCAAGATCACTATATCTTTCCAACTAGTTTCTGCAAATCCAATCTTATCCTCTTCCAAATCATTCTCCATATTGTACATGGACTGAAACATCTTTAATAACTGCATATCTGCTCTTGCCACTTCTGTGATTAAATGCTTTAATGACTTCTCATTGTTCTTAGGATAAAAAATCTGCAACATGGTCTAGAAGGTGCTACTTCAATCTCCGGCTTCAACTTTACCTGTGACATCAGCCCCAACAAATTGTCTTCTGTGATTCTCAATTAATATCCTTCTTTAATTATTTACCATAAATTTAAGATAATCTTTCATACTCCTCCATCTTCAAAGTTCAGATTTAAATATAAATATCAGCTTCTCAGGGACTATCCTTTTCTCGTTTCTCCCTCCCTCCCTCCCTCCTTCCTTCCTTCCTTCCCTCCCTCCCTCCCTCCTTCCTTTCCTCCTTCCTTCCTTCTTTTTCTTTCTCTCTCTTAGAACTCTATAGCCATCCTTCACATCACTTATCATAGTTTAAGTAATGTATTTACTGGTGTAATTATTTGATCAATGTTTGTGTCCTTTACTAGACTATGTGTATCATGAGGATAGTAGCTATTTATTTAGCTTAGCATTGTACTTTCAGAGTCAGGCAGAGGGCTCAGTAAATATCTGTCATATAAATGAACAAATGAATGAATGTAGAAATAAATGCTTTAATGACAAAGAAAGCATCAAAGCACTGTATTTTGAAGTATGGATTTGAGAAGACACATGCAAGTGGCTAAAGGAAATAATGGCTGACAATTTATTACAAACTTTCTAAAGATAGTTCTAATACTCTTAGGATTTCCATAATTGATATTATCAGAAATCAACTACTTACTAAGAACAATTTTACCTTTCTTTTGTGACTATTCAACATAACCATTTACCTGTTTGAGTATCTCGATGAGCTTGATTGGGCGGAATTCCTCCAAGAGATATAGTAAGCACATCAAGACCACCAAAATCCTGAGTAGGATGGATGATATCTCTGTTATATATTCTGTCAATGGACAATACTGTGGCTGTTCCATTTTTTCCAATTAGGAAATTATGCCAATGGCCATCAGCAACATACACTTCAGGAATATTTCTCTCCACTTTCCCAGCGATGCCTGCATCTGATATAAAATGCACTTTGCCATTTTTAATCTGTAAAACAAAATTCAAATAATATAAAACTAAATATGATATGCTTGAATAAAATCATAAATAGAACTAAAACTAAAATATTGGTCAATCTAAAACAAATAGAATAGCCTAAATTTCTGGTTATATTTGGATATACTTACAAATATTGCCTCTATAAATTTACATAACATATATCTTCACATTTAATAGCTTCAATAGTTCCCTATAGTAAGATCTATTTTTTCAAGTTGCATTTAATTATTTCCCAGAACACAATTGTGATAATATAGTGTCAACCCATTTTAACATAATCAAATTGCACATTTTTGTGAATATATTTTAATGCTAATGGTGTGTGTATTATATAGGTCAGTTTATTTATGGTCCACAGTGATAAAAGGTGTTAAAATCACATGTAAAAGGAAGAATAAATTGCTAAGCTAAAAATTAAGTACAGATGAAAACCTAAAGACATCTATTATATAATGGAATTTTAGGAAAATATCATACCTATTATTTATATCATTCATTGAGTTGAAAAACTATGATGAATAAATACTGAGCTCTTAATAATGAAGTGTCTGGGCAAGTTTTCATTTTGGCTGTCTTTTACAATTCATCTAAGGGATATTTGGTTTCTTTTACTTTATCCAGTAGAATACTGGGTAATAGAATCCTCCTACTCCACTTTCCAGCTACCAAGTTTCCAGTACTGTGAGCAGGCCCCTTTAGAAAGTGAATTTATTTATGAGGCAGGATGAACATTTGGTTCAGAAAGTATAATGCCGTCAGTACTGCCAGATAGAGCTGGTGTCTTGGCAAGGGGATGAAGTGGCTCTGATTCGAATGACAGGAATGAAAGATGAATCAGTTTATTTTGTCACTCAGATTAAATGCTTTCTACATGCAACAAACAGTTCTACATCTGGTAAAATTAAAAGTCAGTTCATTTGTACTTTGTGGAAAATTTGCCTAATACATTTACATACATTACTCATATAGTGAAATTAAAAAAATTTTTTTCAATACCAAACTCAGAAAAAAAAGAAATTTCTAGATAAATGACAATGACGCTGCATCAAACACACAGTAAAAACAGCAACTCCTCTGATTATAGCAGAGTTCTTTCTGAAATGAAGAACTTGGGAAGACTCTCCTCCCTGCTTTTGGATTCACTTCTAATTGATTTCATGATGCCATCCTTTCAGTGGATGGATTTCTGAAGAGTGAACACTTGGAATATATCATAGGGGGAATGAATAAGAACATGCTTTCACTTCAATATTCCTAATTTTTTTCCCTCCTCAATATTCCTCTACTTAACATTTATATTCTTCTTAACTTTTAAAACATAGTGCTAATAATGCGTGGTTTTATTTATTCATAGATTTATTTGTTTATTTACTTATTTGCTTTTTTACTTCATAGAGCTTTGAATCCTCTATGCTATTTATGCAACCTTACTTGAAAATTAAAAACAAACCCAAACAAAAAACAATTAAAAAATAGTACACACCCAAACTTAAAATTGATATGAAGTAAAGAGCATCATCTGACTATTAATATAGAACTCCAAATTAGGAGCGACATGATTGCCATGAATGGAAATTTGAGAAATAATTTAATTCCAACATCAACATAGTCATGCACAAGTATGCTTTATATTTGCCTTTCTCTCTGAAATTTTGTCTTCTTAATTTCTTCCTCCAAACAGACCCTATCTGCTCTATGCTGTCACCCACTCACTTCTTTGATGATTTCACAAAATATCTTCTGGCTGCCTTAGTATAGGGGTGGGGGTGGGGTATGTATGAGTGAAATAGAGAGAGAGAGAGAGTGAAGAGAGTCAGGGAGGGAGCAATACTGATTCAGAGCATGCAGAAAATAAGAAAGGGAGAGAGAAACTGTCAGAAAGTGAGCCAAAAGAAAGAAGAAAACCAGGGCCCTTGGTTACTGATAAGCAAACTGATAAGTAAGAGTCCATTCTAACTTGCTTCCTAGCCTGGATAAGGAGATCATATCCTTTCATCCAAATAACTTGCCTACTTAAAACAGCCGCTCTCTTCCTGTCTATTTAGTTTTATTCGTTATTCTTATCTTGTCTATTCACTTTACCTGCCAAGCCCCTTAATCTCTTTGAAAAGCAGCTGTTCAAAATTTCATACAAAATAAATGGGGCTTTTGGTCTGCATTAGTCATTATTTTTCTTCATTAGCATTTGCTTTATACTGTGAACAAAATCTCTTTTCTAAGTACTTGCCACCAATGTAAAGAAATTTGGAGAAGTCACAAGCTGTTGTCCTGATGGAAATGCAAGGTTTTATGGTGACAAAAATGGATCCTGACATTCAGTTTCTTCTGAAAGAAGAAAAAATTCTGCCTCTAATTTCTTTAATCACATTGTATTTTGACTTGAATTCCTTGGCTTAAAAAGATAATGTTTCATATGTCATTTAAATGGCACAAGAACTTGGAAGCAGCTTAACAGATAATGAACAGACCTCAATGCCAAAGTTTCTCAAAACATATAAAAAAAATCTTATCGTCTATAAAGCCCTACTTCTTTCTTTACTTCTGTATTTACCTTACTTCTGATACATTTTTTGAATGAAAATTATAAAAACCAAACAACATTTTACAATGACTTATGTGTTCTGTTTTGCAGTTGCTTTATTAACTCTGGAACTGGGCCCTTTGCAGCATTAGTGGAGGTAGTTACAAACTGGAAATGTTCTCTTACATGGGATTAAGGCAGGCTTTCTAACACTGGTGCAATTGACATTTTGGGCTGGATATATCTTTGTTGTGGAGGGGCTGTGCTGTGCACTGTAGGATGTTTAGATCCATTCCTGGTCTTTACCCACCAGGTGCCAGTAGCACACTACCCCCGCTTGTAACAATAAACTATGTCCCCAGACATTGCCAAAAGTCCCTGGGAGGTAAAATCACTCCCCATTTAGAGCCACTAGCCTAAGAGGGTTATAATTTGAGATTTTAAAAATATGCGTTATTAGAACAACTGAGAGCAGAGACACGAACAAACACCTGCACACCAATGTTGATTATTCATGGTCGCCAAAAGCTGGAAACAACCCAGGTGTCCATCCACTGATGAATGGATAAGCAAATCGTTGGGTATACACATGATGTAATATTATGCAGCAGTAGGAAGAAATGAAATCGTGACACATATGACAACATGGATGAACCTGGAGGACGTTATGTTGAGTGAGGCAAACCAGAACAAAATGACAAATTCTGTATGTGCTGTTATCAACTAAATATATTGTGTAAATTCATGAAGTTAATAATTAGAATATAGGTCACCAGAAAATAAAAGGAGGGCAGAGAATGGAAAGCAAAGGGTTAATATGTGCAGAATTAGCAAAAAGTTTGTTTGGAAATCTTTGGAAATCAATAGAAATGGTGAAAGCACATCATGGCATTTGTAAATAGCAGAGCTATTATATAGATATAACAGTGATTGAAAGGGAAAGTCTAAGGTCATGTGTATTACTAGAAGGAAAGCTAAAAACTGTAACATGCACTGTATAAGAGAATAAAACCTCATGTAAAATACAAATATGTTTGATATTGCATATATAAGACTGTTTCTACAAAATATAAATACAAATATACTACAAAGAAGGAAAAGGAATAGCAGCTATATACAGCCGGGGAAGGATAGAGAGCTTGAGAGGTGATGAGTTTTGTTTGTTTGCTTTCTGTTGTTTATTATTATTATTATTATTGGAATAATGAAAGTGTTCTAAGAATGACTGAAGTGATGAATGCACAAATATGTGATTACACTGAATACCATTGAGTGTACACTTTGGATAGGTTTATGCTTTATTAATTTGTATCAGTAAATTGATTTGTTAAAAAAGTATTGGTTATTGTACTACTTAATAAGGATATGTACATGCAGCATAAAAACCAGAGCTGGCTTGAACAGAAATAAATTTTGAGGGCAGAGACTGAAGTTTAGAAGTAAACATCTGTTTTATTTTTACTATTCTAAGTCAACTAAACTCAATGATTTTATGTATGTTGTCCTTTTAATTTATGAACTAACCTCAACAATATTCAAAATGCTGATTTATAGGTAAAAAGAATACAGGAAAGCTAGGTTTGTTTCATTAAGAATTTACCAAAATTGATATCACAAAAATTATCAGTAGAAATGTAATACCTAAAATGGTATTAATGGAAAGTACTCAAAATAACTGAACCAAATAAACTGATGGTTTAAGAGACTGTACTTTTTTTGTGAGAAAGAAATCAGAATAATAATATTAGAGATTAAGAAATCTAAGAGCTGATAGGAAATGCATACATAATAAAATTATTCACTAATTTATCAATTGTACTCATTTACAGATAAGAAAAAAACCTAATTATATAAAAGCCTAGGGACAAATCAGTCTTTTGTGCTCATGAAATACAATACTTAAAAACTATTTATGTAGAAATTACTTGAAGAATTTAGCAGAAACTTTGCTTACAATAAAATCCAAAGATAACTAATATAAATTCTACCCGAATAGTTAACAGAATAAAGTCAGATAATTTCAAAACGCTTTTCCTTATTCTCATCCTGTTAATTGATATATATACACATATTTATACACAGCTATATGCAACAGTGTTTGTAATAATTCTTGGAGAAAAGTATTTTCTCCATTTCAAAGACACATTATGTTTTGTTTTAATGTAGAAAAATAAAAGCAATGTAAATTTCAATCTGACAAAATAAATGGCAACAAATTTTTTTCATGCTGGCCTACCTAGAAGTCCACACTTTAAACTAAGACAAAAGTGTTTAGAAACTAAAACATTCAGATCTTTGTTACTCTGGCCATTGCCTGGGGAATGGTTAAGATAGATGATATTGGAATCGTGCCCAGCATTAGTGGGAACTCTAATGGGTTGTAAAGAAAAAGCATAGAAATTATGGGAGAAGTGATTTAAACCATGACACAGCAGGCGATCTGATCAAATGAAGTCACCACTAGCTTTTATCTTACCTTCACAGTAGTGTAATTGCTGCTTTCTTGGATATGGATTAAAATGCCATTCTCGCTTCTTGTCCTGAATTTTACTTCCAGACTATTCACACCAAAAGGCTCCAACGTGGCACCTCTTATGCTCTGTCTTAACAAATATTCCCGCTTCTCATTCTGACTCATGTGGTAGTCCAAGCGCCCTTTGCCTTCTATTGATAAGGCAGTGTCAGGAGTAATAGCTAAAAACCAACAAAGATAGGAAAAAATGAATTCATCTATTAGATTTTTCTTAGAGAATAATTTATAGTGACAAGATTATGAAAAAAGGCAATGAAAATACTTAGTTTTGGAATTAATGACCCCCAACCCTACTCTTGAAAAAAGAGTTTCCATTTGTGGGTTGTTGTATAAATTAACTTCACTTGCTGAACTCTATTTCAGAACCATGAAATGAAAAACCCTTTATGACATTTATAATTTGTGGAACACTCATTAAAATAATTGATTTGTGATATAAATCATGAATACCTGAAGAGATAGCCACCTGGTGAAAATAGGCACTTGACAAATTTGCCTATTATCAATTTCATTGTTTCCAAACTTCCCAAATGGATGTATGTTTCAATAGTTAAAATGATTTGTGACCTTCAGACTCTAGCATGTTAGAAATATGGAAAAAGAATGTATAATCAAATATTTATATTTCTATCTAACTTTATTATCAGTAATCACCATGTAGCACATAATCTGATAAAATGTACAATTGTAGAAGTTCAAGATATAGTAATAAATAATATAGCTAAAGAAAAGACATAAAGAAAAAGAACTCAAAAGGTTTCAACACTGAATGACACAATTTAAAATGATGAAATTTTGGTATGTGTATTATATCTAAAATTAAATTAAAAGGATCACAGGCACACATTCATAAATCATGTCAGCTGGTCATCTCATATTTCAGCTACAACTGGGTTTTTATTTGCTAAATACTCATTACTTTCGAAAAAATATTATTTGACAATGTAATTTTTCCATTTCAATTCTATCCAAAATAATTACCCAATTATACATTTTGTTACTAAGATTTTTGATTATAGAATATTCCTTACTTTATTTAATCATCCTCATCATATAACCAATTCAAATGACTTCTTAAAAATAGTTATCTATAGTGATTTAAGCAATAACAATTTATTTGAAAATGAAACAAGTTTTATAATAGAGGCCCCTCTAGGGTCAGTTAAAGTGATGTAAGGATTGAAATTATAGAACATCATTTTCTAATGACAACTTGAACATCATTAATTTCTTATTAACAATAACATTAGGGTTTAAAAGCAAAGAGAAAATGAAATGATCAAAAAGAAACATTCAAAACCAATTCTGATCATTGCAATTTAAATTTCAATACCACCTGTAGCCATCTGATGTAATTATGAATTCCAAAAATCGATATTGAATCATGTTTCTAAACTGATCTGTTCATCCGGGCATGATTAAGTTATGATTAGGGTGTTGCCTGGGCCACATCAGTAGGCGCTGAGTCCCACCCCTTGGTGGGTGGGGGAATCGAATATAAAAGGCAAGGCAAAGCACAGAGGGAGCAGATTTGAGAAGCAGTTTTTGAAAAGCAGTTTTGATGTTGGAGTTTTGATGTTGGAGGGAAGGCCCTGGGAGAAGAGAAGTGAGCCGTTTGCCTGATAGTCTATAGCTGGCCTTGTGGAGACATGAAAAGCCTAGAGAGCCTCATGGTCTACAGCTGAACTTGTGGAGGAAACAGAAGCTAAGCCTGGAGAGAAACGCAGCCCCGGGAAGAGAAGAACCCAGAAGCCTGAACCCTGGCAAACGTCAGCAACTATGTTGCTTCAACACGTGGCAATGGACTTTGGTGAGGAAAGAAACTTAATGCTTTGTAGCCTGGTAACTGTAAACTTCTACCCCAAATAAATACCCTTTATAAAAGCCAACCAATTATTGGTATATTACAAAGGCACCCCTTTGGCTGACTAATACACCACCCTTAATTTCAATAGAATATATTGCCAGTGTATGATGTTTTGAGCTCAATATTTAGTGACTTAAAGTGCATACATTTCTACAAATAAATATCTCCCGACAAAATGTTTCAAGCCAAAACCTTAATATAGCCCCTGGATGTTTAATTGCTTACTATTCCTACAAGCAAAACAAAAATAACTAAATAAAATATATATAACATAGAGGCTAAAATTTTAGTGGCTAAATAATCCTTCAAAAGGATATTCATCTTCTTCAGGTAAAACAAACATGAATTTAAAAATATCACTATAAGTTTACCAATTATTGCCCATTTAATATTTGCAATGTCTTTCATGAAGAGCTAATTTCCTTAATTCAATTACATATTTTGGTGCATTTATTTATACTTTCCTAGTTTACTATAATTTCAAGTAGATGATGAAACATATTACTTACATTTTTCACAGTATTTCCCAGTCAGCCCTTCCTTGCAATGACATTGCTGCCATGACCAGAAATCCATACATGTACCACCGTGTTGGCAGGGGCTGCGAGTGCAAGCACCCTCTAGTCTAGGACATCTAAGATAAAAATCACAACAAAGAGCATAAAACACAAAACTAGATGGGGAGAAATTTACTGAATTAAGTGTATTTTAGACATACATTTTTATTAACCTGTTTGATATCTAGAACTCAATTATTTAAGCTCAAATTGTCCTGTATCACATAGTTACTACATACATAAAGGAGAAGGTTAAACAGAAACGACATCTCACAAATCAAGATAAAAGGGGTAATAAGTTCTTTTAAAACTGTGTTCATATGTGAGCAAGCCATCTTGGTCAAATAAACATTTTTGGTTAATTTGATCCAGTGCTACATTTTTATTTAATTACATATCTCTTCCACCAGACTACTCATCCAAATAATGTTTTTTGAGTGCCTATTATGTGCCAAACATTGTTGCAGGCAAGAGGGCAAAGCAGTGAACAGAATATCCATGCTGCCATGGAGTACTGTTTGCCTTTTTTGGGACAGACATATATATATATGAAAGAGGTAATCACTATGGGGAAAATAAATCAGAGAAAGGGTATTTCTGGATTGCACAGTGAAGGATGATCCCATTTTTGTTAAGACCTACAAGAAGTAAGGGAGCAGAATATGTCTGGGAGAAGGTCAGTCCGGCCCAAGGAAAGAGCAAGTAAAAAGTCCTGAGGTGAGAGGGTAACTGGCATGTTTGAAGAGCAGCAAGGGGGTCAGTAAGGGTGGAAAAGAGTGAACAAGATGGAGTATAGTAGGTAAATAAAGTCAGGAAATTAAGGGAAGGCCAGATCATATAGGCAGTGTAAGTCAGATTAGGACTTTGACTTTTGCTCAGAGTGAGACAGAAAACAACTAAAACATTTTGAGCAAAAAAGGGACAAAACAGACTTCTGTTTTTAAAATGCCACTCTGGTTGCTGGTGGGTTGAATGGAAGGTATGATAGAAAAAAAAAAAGAGGACTCAAAGGTAGGTCTGAGAGTTTTGGCTAAGCAGGTGATGGATTGAGTTATCATTACCTAAGACAGGGAAGATTGCTGAAGGAGCAGGTTTAGAAGGAGTGGGGAGAGCAGAATGGGAGTTCAGTTCTAAACATCTTAAATTTCAGATGTTTGCTAGAAATCCACGTGGGATGTTGCATAGAGACTAAAGTTCAGAAAAGAGTCTGAGCTAGAGATAAACAAGTAAGGGTCACTAGTTTTAGAGATAGTATTTAAAACCGCGAGACTAGATAAAATGGTTTAAAGAATGAATATAGATAGAAAAGAGGACAGGTCAAAATATGAGAAGATGCACCAGAGAAGAAAACAGGTTGTGTTCCTTGGGCTGTTGAACTAACCCAGCACTTTAAGGAGGAGGGAGTGGTAAACTATTCCTAGTGTTAGAGAATTGACCAGTGATTTCAGCAACACAGAGGTAATTGATGACTCTGACAAAGGCAGCTCATTTTTATTCAGAGAAAAGGGAAAGAATTGAGTTGATAACTAGAAGGAAAATTTGGATTAAGAAAGTTTTGTTTTGTTTATGGGAGACCTAGCATGAGTTGAAATGAGAAAGGAAACACTGCTGAGAAAGCTGCAGTCATGGTTTTAGAAGGTGTTGGAGGATGAGCTCTATTGCCGAAGAGAGAGGTTGGTCTTTGTTGGGGTTGGGAATAGTTCACCCAAAATAAAAGGGTAGAAGGTATACTATAGAATGCACAGGCAGATGTAGAGAGATGGGATTTTTTCTTCTGACTACTTTGATTTTTTGGAGCAAATTAGGAAGCAAGTTCATTAGCTGAGGGGGATGGTGCAGGAGGTCTGTGGAAGGAGAATGTAGGATATAGGCATTGAGGAAAGTGGGAAAATACATGAACTACGGGACTATAGGCTGTTGCTGGGCAATATTATGGACCCACAATAGGTTAGTAATCATGAATTTCCAGAGACTACCAACAACTCAGGTGTAGGAATCCTGCTTTATCCATTTATTTGCGTCTAGCACATGGCAGAGTGTGTAGCCCATGATTTAGCATTGCTACTCTCTAGCAAGTTGGTTAATCTCTGAATGACTAAGTTTCTTTACCTGTAAAATGAAAATAATAATAAATATTTCCTAAAATGTCTGTATTAAATGGATTAGTACAGTAAAATACTAAGAATAGTGCCTGGCACATAGTAAGGAATCAATAAATGCTACTTCCAATAGGCACAAGATAAACTCTAAATGAAAAAAAAAAAAAGTAAAATCCTCATATTCATGGATCTTGAAATATTTGGTCTTTTACATTTGCTATTAGATCAATGTATTCAAAGAAAATAGCATCCATATTATCAAAACAAGGTATGCTTATGAACAGAGCCAAATTCTTCAAGTATAAGATGGAGTAAAAGTTTTCAGTGAGTTTCCAGTCTCTAATTTATAATCTTTTAAGACAAGGAGTGTTAGAAACAGTCAAGTAAAAAATTCTCATTTCAAGAAAATCCTATCACAAGTTAGAAATTTTCTGAAGAGTCATGAAATACATGTTTCACACGATGCATACTTTCAGTGAAAATTAATGTAGGAATATTTTTTATAAGATGACATAATAGCAATAAAATATATACATGTGCGAGTACTATAATCTGTAAATTCTGGAAAGGAATTCGGCAACATGCATAACTTAGATTTTATATTTTGTTCTAAAAGGTTGTTCTCAACATATTTTAAGTAGAAAAATTTTTCAACATTTGAAGAGCATCTGTGTGAACATAGAGAAAGATGCAAAAGTGTGCACACTAAATGATTAAAAATGGTTAGCAATGCTAAACATTAGAAGTGCTTACCTCTGGATGGTTAGATTATAGGTTACTTTTATTTTTTTCTTTATAATTTTTCTGTATTTTCCAAATTTTTCTTAAGAACAGAATAATTTTTGAAATTAAATATGTTACTCTAACAATCTCAAAGTTATTTCTGGGAGCCTAACTAATAATAATCAAATAAGAAAAAAATGTCATACAGTTTACAATTTTAATCATGTTATTACCTGTGCTTAAAGGAGTATCAAATTTGGGGGGAATATATACATCGTTATGGAAAACTATTTCCTTTCAAATAAAATTTTATATATGCATGGTAACTAACACTCATATATTACTAATTACATGTCAATTTCTTTTCTAAGTGATTCACTTACTTAACTCAGATAATCTTCATGGCATCTCTATAAGGTAAGATAGAACATATATATATAGATATACATATATATGCATACATATATATTTTTCTTAATCTCTGGGATACAAAAAATAATTTTCTAACTAAATATCAAACTTTATGCCAAACAAATTTCACAACTATAAATAAATATTAAAACTCCAAAACAATGTAAGACATTTGGTATTTTTCATGCTTTTGGCACAATAACAAATTTCATCTTTTGATCCTCCACTATTTTACACATGATGAAATCTTATTTAAAATAGTAAAAAGTAAAGCTGCCTTACTGATCTAAGATGCCTTGTGCTGCCAACGCCTGGCTGGGTTCCAGAGGCCTCCCGTTGACTGCAAACTCCATTATGCACCCTACAAAATCATGGCTTTCTACATGTCCTCTCCTCTGAAGGATCGGTTCTAGGGATCGGATACCGCCAACTGTGACTCGATTTGGCTGAACATCAAGAGTCCTTAATAAGAGAGAAACATAAGCATATTGGTATCGACATCACAGATTTTTCAATAGAAAATTTAATTTTTAAAATATGTGGCTATGGCCCTTCCTGGCATGTATTTTAGCATGCTAAATTTGATACGTGTTCTCTAAACAGATACCTACAGGTTTGTTAGGTGTTGAAGGAATATAAAAAATAAACTTAAGGAAATAATATTTGAGTTAGAAAAATTAGATATGTATAACAATTTTGGGTCAATAATGAGGAACATAATACCAGAGAAAAGAGAAAATGCAGAAGTAGTGATGACTGTAATACTAATGTTAGTTTACATTGTCCCTTCACGATGTAAATGACAAGGGGCACCAGTAAGTTGATTAATGCAATGGATGATGTGAAACTATTTCTTTTTCTCTATTTGATATTATTTTTATTCAAACCACTTATGCTTCAGTTGGGCTAATGCTGTGGTTCAGCTATTGGTGTTATCAAATAGCATCTGTTGATAAATGTCACATACAACTTGCAGAGTATATTTTTAAAAGAGTCAGGGACCTTACTTACCCTTCTTTCATGACCCAAGTACATGCAACTATTTCATGTAGCATTTCAAAGCATGCAGGCTATTTTGAACTTTCCTTTCTAGAGTTTTAGCCTATCTCTACCACTTAATGTTAAATGTTTTACACAATATTTCATAACTTATTAATATCTGTCACTTATTAGCTTTTACTTTCTAGTAGGAAAATCCCTTTGGTTGTAATAAAATGTCTTAAAATTCTGCATAACACTTGGTATAATATAATTATTTCTAATTAAATTATTCATTTTAAATTTCAAGTAATAATAACAATCAGACTAATAATTTTACTCACCAGTCATCTGAAACTGCCACATTGCTGACAGTACAATATCCTGGTTCTTGGTTCTCGGTGCAAGAGTCCACAGTTAAGGAAGCTGCCTACAAAGCAACAGAAGAAAACTTTCAATTTGGTCCTCTTATCCCTATTATGTAATCAGCCAACACTTTCTTGGACTTGCTTTGTATGAACACTGTGCTGAAATTTTATTTAATGTATTATATATTATAATACATATCAAACACTACAATTAAAATACAATATCAAATTTCAGGCACATATTTCTGAGATATGTCTGAAAATAATTTTTTTAAATCCTTACATATAAGAGGTGGGAGGGTGTTTTACAAAACCTTTTCCAACCTCCTGGTTTTATAGATGAAAATATAAAAATGCCATTAACTTCTCTTAGAATATCACACAGAAGGTCTGGGATAGCTTCCTAGCATTACAATCATAGGAAACACATTTATTCTACTATCTAGCTATTCTAAAAAAATTAAAATATATATATTTTATTTTTAATCTCCCAATGTCTAATTCCAATAATATACATCATCTATATTTTAAAAAGATTGTGAAAGCACTATACAGATGCTATTATAGCAACCTATGAATATTGTAATACTTATACTAAAGATAAAGTTTGGGATAAAGCATACAAATAGATTAGGTGCTTTTTTCATTTATGATAAGAATCATTATGCACAAATAATAAATTACAGCATATCTATGTATATCACAATGCATCATTATATATTGCTATACAGTAGAAATTCCCCAAATTATATTTAAGCCACACTAACAGTAGTTATTTTTGAAGCCTAAGTAATGCATATCCCTGACACAAAAGCCTTCTTTATTTTAGTAGAACATACTCTGTTTTATGAATAAACGAAGTCATCAATTCATGGACCAGAGAACCAGGGATATGATAGAAGTCAGCATATACATTGGGTTATAGCCATTGAGGATGGTTTAGATACAGTTTAAGACCCAGATTGTTATTCTGTGTTCTGCAATGCTGTTTTGATGTCTCCCTTTATTCCTAACTCTGAATGAAATTCTGAAAATAGCAAAATGTATATTTTAGTTGATGAAATTGTAAAGATCATATTTAGAATGTGGCATTTCAGAATACAGTGAGTAAATTAAAATGAGAGGCAAAACCCCAAAGCCAGAACCAGAGGAGGATTAAGGTGTCACCCATGCATAAAATAAAGGGTTCTACCTAAATATATTGGAATGCAGCAGAACAGAATTATGCCTTCTTTGTTATAATTATTCAGTAAAAATGTACGTATCCGGCAAGTATTCAGAATGTCTATAATTTGAGGTTAATTTTAACAAGAGTAAAGCAGATATGGGAAACATAGCACAGGGAGGTTAAGCATGTCGACTAACAGTTCAACTCAACTGCAAAAAATTTAGATTTCTGGTTTCCTGTCTTCTAGAATCAGGTCGCCATCGTTATGGATGGAAATGACTCATTTCCCTAATACCTCAGGTTTTAGCAATATTGTAGATGATTTTTATGGGAGATGTGTAAAAGCATATCTTAAATACCTGACATTTCAGAAATAATGAATGGAGACATATTATAGTTATTGAGCACCAAGTATTATTAGGTAAAATAGTTAAAATATTTCTAAGTGAAGTCATATCTCCTACTCCCTATTAGGGTCACCTGGCAGTGTTGGGACATAATTATGACTAGTGTAGTCCAGATCTGCATATTCCGTCCTCCACATAATTTTTCTAATTCTGTCAGGCTTATAATCCTTGGCTACACGGATCGTCAGGAATATTGGAATTTTCTAAATCCATATTCTCCTGGTGGCTTGCCTCTGAGCACACTTGTTTGATAACATGCTGATTTAAAAATATCAAGCAGTAATGAGCACAATCATCTATTATTAACCTGAAAAACTTTTATTTCTGAGATTAGTTCGTTATACTCTGTTTTATGTTTGTTACAGTTTGGGGGGGATTTTTAGGCACTACTCATAATTTATACTTCAGTGACATTGAAATTGAGTAAAACATTCCAATTTTTACTTAATCTGCATGTGGGCAGGGTATTGGTGGCAACTCAGGACAACCAATAATCATAAAGCATTGATTTTACCTGCAAGAAATTAAAGTTTATATATGTTTTATATTAATATTTATAATAATACTGAAAATGTGGAAAAATTAACATCCTATTTATAGAACAGACTTTAATTTTCTGCCCAAACCTTTTCCAATAGAAAAAAAAAACCACCTAAAATTACTATCAAATCAGGACTCCAATTTAGTAGTTTACAATAATTTCTTTTTAGAATATATGCTCTAATTTACAATTAGTGTTGCTTAATTTTATTCTTACATTTTGATCTCATTCTCTTAAAGTCAATTATAACTTAAAAAACCCTAAGGTAAAATCCAAATATATTTTAAGATACTTTTGCTAACATTTACTTATTCAAAAATCTTTAATAGCTGTTAAGGATAGAAAGATAGTTGGGAAGAGAAAATAAATAAATAAATAAATAAAAATAAAGCAAGCAAGCAAGCTAGCCCTTCCATTCTATTATATTTATGCCTAATAATTTCAAACATTATCAGTGAGAAGATATGAAGAAGTTCCTTTTAATCAAAATATCTTGATAAACACAAGTCCCAATTATATATACTGTGCTTGTTATAGCACGAAAGCCATATGATACAATTGAAAATAATAAAATTGAATATTATGGAGTTGCAGTTCTGACAGTGCTGTGAAGATAGTCAAAAATCAAGCCTTCATCCTAACACATTTTCATATCATCAAACTCAGATACCAATATATTGAGGCCATGGATTAGTAAGATTACTACTAATAAGGATTACTAGGAATAGTTGTACATTGAAATAATGTGTTAAGTACCATCTATTTTTCAGTAATTTATTTGTAAGAAAGTTTTCTCCCTTTATTCTGTTATGGTTTTTTTTCCGGTTTGGACAGGAGTACATAGGAAAGAAAAGTATCAATTTTAGTTACAGCCCTCACATGGCCAAAGAATATACATGTATTATCAATGGGACGCTCATGCACTAGGATATTTTTTTACTTTGTTATCTTTTATTGTTTTTGAGACAATAGCACAGTTCTCACAAACAAAAGAAAAATAATACCTATAAACTTGCTTTAGTTTTTTGCAAAAGTGGTAAAACAACGAATATGCATAACAACTCAATTTTCATCCAATCATGGTTTTATGGAAGGCTTAACTGACTGCATATGCAACAAAAATAAAACATGGTTTACTCTTGAATAGGTGTCTTACCATTCCAGCTCTCCTGGCAATCACAGTGTGAAAATGCCCATCGGACACCTTCTTCATTGTGGTGAGTTTATATGTACCACTGCCTATATTATAAGAGAATCTTAGTCTTTCTTCGGCAATTTCAAGGGCCAAAAACTCAGCCCGGTCTCCTGTCTGGTTGTCATAGTTGTAAAGCAATAAAGCATGGCTTTTAATGGTTGCAAATTTGACATAAATATAGTTGTTATTGGGATCCAAGCTGGGGAACTCCATGTATGATAACTCCTCAAATCCATAACTATTCAACTCGCAGTGTTTTCCAAAGACACCTGTAGATGGGAATATTGACAAATCAAATTCCAAGGAAGTTTTATTAAATGATTTGCATTAAAATATTGTTTATGTCACAATAATGGAACATGCTTTTAACATTTTTAAAAAATCACTTCCCCAAAAATATTGTCTAAACTAAAATTGGACTAGGGTGAAATTATTATCTTAAGATTTATCACGGAGGTGGTAAATCAATGTAATAGTCTTCCTTTGGTGAATAAGGAACATTTCTCAGAATGTCCCATTTCTAACAATTACAAAGTAAATGGAATGGAGCAGGTCAGAGGA
>PVKH010005160.1:0-22426 GCA_004027955.1 Chaetophractus vellerosus
CAAGGACAGCTGTAGACTGTCAGGCTCTCTGGGCCTTGTGTCTTTCTCTGGCGCTTGATACTCTCCTGGCTCACCTGCTGTGCTCTCTCCCATAGGTTTACTTTGTGGGCTCCAGCTCAAAAACCCTGATCTCTGTCATGTCTTTTCTCTGTGAGTCCCCACCCCTTTGGTAGGGGTGTCCTACTGACGTGGCCCAATCAAAGCCTTAATCATAATTTAACCAAGTAAGAGTGAAACCTCTCAATCCAATACAATCTAATGTACCCAGAGGAACAGACCAATTTACAAACATAATCCAGTATCTATTTTTGGAATTCATAAATAATACCAAACTGCTACAGTAGGCTTCATAACTTCTCTAACCTATTTGGGTTGTCCTGAGGACTGAAATTAATAAATGTAAAGTATCTAACTTAAATAATAGCAGTTACTTATAGAGGATTCACTATGTGCCAGACAGTTGATTAACTCATTTAATCCTCATAATAATCTTATGAAGTTGGTACTGTTATTTTTCTGATTTTTATACATGAAGAAACAGGCACAAGAAAGATTAATCAAGGTCATACAGCCAGTAAGTAGATAGTAAACACCCAGTTAATGTTGACTATTATCATTTGAAGAAAAAAGAAACAATAGGAAGACAGAGTAAATAGGTTGTCCTTATTGTTTGCTATAGTGGGTTCCTGAAATATATATCCTAATGCAGATCATATAATGCATATTTTATTTCTTTGCTTGAAAAATCATTGATTGGAGGATTGTGTTCCTGTGGCAGTTTGATATAGTAATGAATTCCAAAAATAGATATTGGATTATGCTTGTAAAGGTGTCTGTTCATCTGGGCATGATCAAGTTATGATTAGGGATTTGATTGGGTCATGTCAGTAGAGTGTTGAGCCCCACCCCTTGGTGGGTGGGGTCTCAAAGATAAAAGACATGGCAAAGGACAGAGTTGTAGGAGTTTTGAAGTTGGAATTCTGATGCTGAGTGAGTGTTAATGCTGAAGCCCAGGGGAATAAGCACACATGACACCTTGGTCGTGAGGAAGGAGAGAAGACTCCGGGAAAAGAGACAAGCCGTTCGCCTGATGGTTCACAGCTGGCCTTGTGGAATGAGGCAAAGCCTAGAGAGCCTCAGAGTCTACAGCTGACCTTGTAGAGGAAACAGGAGCTGAGCCTGGGATAAAAGAAGCCCCGGGAAGAGAGGAACCCAAGAAGCCTGAACGCTGGCAAACATCAGCAGCTGTCTTGCTCCAACATGTGGCAACAGACTTTGGTGAAGGAAGAAACTTATGCTTTATGGCCTGGTAACTGTAAGCTTCTACCCCAAATAAATACCCTTTATAAAAACTAACCGATTTCTGGTATTTTGCATCAGCACCCCCTTGGCTGAGTAATACAGTTCCTGACCAAAGACTCAGGATCACATGTTACTACATTTTATCTTCATAACCATACAAGAAAGCTGAGTTTCAGAGTAATTTAATTGCGTTGGTCAAGGCTACATAGCTTATACTAAACTAGAGAATCTCAAAACTGTCTCACCCTTTAATCTCTGCTATTACATATTAGTTTAAGTCCCTTATATTAGATATGGCCACAAAGTCTAAAATATCTGTTTACAGAAAAAGTTTGCTGATCTCTAACCTAGGCCAACACTGTTCTTTTATAAATGAAGAAACTGAGACTTGGAGAGATTAGGTAACTTCCCAGTTAAAATCCAATTTTCCTGGATTTTCACTGTCAATTCTGCTATAATGTCACTGCTGTTATTTCTCCTCTACCATGCTACTTCTTTTATGTGTGTGTGTGTGTATATATATATATATATATATATTTTTAGAAAAGTTGTGAACTTAAAAAACAGTCATGCATAATTTGCAGAATTCCCATACAATTCCCTTCCTTCAACACCTTACATTGTTGTGGAACATTTGTTACAGATTATGGAAGAACATCATCAGACTATTACTGCTAAGTATGGTCTATAGCATACGTTGGGTTTATTTTTTCCATACTCACCCATTATTAACACCGTGTATTAATATTGTATATTTGTTACAGTTCATAAGAGAACGTGCTCGTGTTTGTACTGCTAACCACAGTCCGTCTTCCTCCACATGGTTCACTGTGTTTGACAGTACCATGCCTTGTACCATCCATCCAAATGGTACACCCAGTTACTCTTACTTTCATCACAGAGTTGTGTAGTCATCACTTCAGTAAATTTTTTAATATTTCCCTTTGTCCAAAACAAAAAATCCCATACTCCTGTTATTGACCCTTAGTGTTGATATAGTTCCTTCTTTGACACTGATGTAAAAATATTACAATATTTCTGTTAACTATAGTCCATAAGTTACATTAATTGTATTTTTCCCATGCATCAGAATATTCTTACCACCTTGCAATAGTGATGTACATTTGTTCTGGTTCATAGAAGAACATTCTTTTATTTGTCCTACTAACCACAATCCTCATCCACCACCAGGTTGGCTATATTATTCAGTCCCTAGATTATTCTCTAGCTTTCTTTCAATTGACATTTGCATCCCTAGACTACCCCTTTCCATCACAATCCCATTTATAAATCAGCCGTTTTTAGTTATATTCACTATAATGTGTTACCTACCGTCAACTCTATCTACTTCCCTATAGTCAGGCTGGTTGAAAATTCTACATACATGAAGCATCAGTACTCCTCAGCACTGACCCTATCTACTAGTAACCTGTACTCTAGGTTTTAACTCTATGTGTGTATGCTTCTTATTAAGTCCATATTAGTGAGACCACATAATATTTGTTCTTTTATGGCTGGTTTATTTCACTCAGCATAAAGTCTTCAGGGTTCTTCCATGTTATCATATATGTCCCAATTTCATTTCTTCTTACAGCAGTGTATTATTCCATTGTATGTATATACCACATTTTGTTTATCTACTCAACATTTGATGGACACTTGGGTTGTTTCCATATTTTGGCAACAATAGATGTGAATAATGCTGCTATGAACATTGGTGTGTAAATGTCTGTTCACATCCCTGTTTTCAGTTCTTCTGGATATATTCCTAGTAGTGGGATTGCTGAATCATACAGCGTTCTTTATTTAGCTTCCTAAGGAGCCATCAACCTGTCTTCCACAGAGGCTGTACCGTTCTAAATTCCCAGTAACAGTGAAGAAGTGTTCATATTTCTCCACATCCTCTCCAGCACTAACAGTTTTTGTTCTTTTAATAATGACCATTCTGTTAGGTATGAGATGGTATTTCATTGTATCTTTGATTTGCATTTCCCGAATAGTGATATTGAACATTTTTTCATGTACTTTTTTGACATTTGTATTTCCTCTTTGGAGAAATGTCTATTTAAGTCTTTTGCCCATTTTTAAATTGGATTACTTGCTCTTTTATTGTTGAGTTGTATGATCTCTTTATATAGCATGGAGAGCAAACCCTTATCAGATATGTGGTTCTAAATACTTTCTTCCATTGAGTGGGCTGCCTTTACACCTTCTTGACAAAGCCCTTCAAATCACAGAAGTGTTTAAGTTTGAAAAGGTCCCATTAATCCATTTTTTCTTTTCTTGCTCGTGCTTTCAGTGTAAGGTTTAAGAACCTACCACCTATACCAGGTCTTTTTTTTTTTTTTTTTTTACCACCAGGTCTTGAAGTTGTTTCCCTACGTTTTCTTCTAGGATCTTAATGGTTCTAGCTTTTATTTAGGTCTTTGATCCATTTTGATTTAATTTTTGTATAAGGTGTGAGATAGGCCTCCTCTTTCTTTCTTTTGGATATGGATATCCAGTTCTCCCAGCACCATTTGTTGAATAGACACTTCTGACCCAGGTGGGTGGGCTTGACAGCCTTGTCAAAAATCATATGACCATAGATGTGAGGGTCTGTTACTGCCTTCAGTTTGGTCTTTCACCATTGAGTACAATATTAGTTGTGGATTTTTCATATATGCCCTTTTATCATGTTGAGAAAGTTTTCTTCTATTCCTATCTTTTGGAGTATTTTTATCAAGAATGGATACTGTATTTTGTTAAATGCCTTTTCTGCATCAATCAAGATGATCATGTGATTTTTTTCTTGTTTGGTTTGTTAGTGTGATGTATTACACTAATTGATTTTCTTGTGTTGAACTACCCTTGCATGACTGATATAAAACCCATCCTTTTAATATGTTGTGGGATTCGATTAGCAAGTAGTTTGGTGAGGATTTTTGCATCTGTAAATTGGGCCTGTAATTTTCTTTTTTTGTAATATCTTTCCTTGGCTTTGGTATTAGGGTGATATTGGCTTCATAGAATGCGGTTGGCAGTATTCCTTCTTGTTCAGTTTTTTGGAAGAGTTTGAATTAGATTCATATTAAATCTTCTTTTACTGCTTGGTAGAATTTATCTGTGAAGCCATCTGGTCCTGGGCTTTTCGTTTTGGGAAGTTGTTTCATGATTATTTCACTCTCTTTACTTGTGATTGGTTTGTTGAGGTCTTCTGTTTCTTCTAGGGTCAGTGTAGGGTGTTCATATGTTCCTAGGAATTTTTCCATTTCATCTACCTCATCTAGTTTGTTGACGTACAGTTGTTCATAGTGACCTCTTATGATCTCTTTATTTTTGTGAGGTCTATAGTAATGTCCCAGTTTTTATTTCTGTTTTTATTTGTATCTTTCTCTTTTTTTCTTTGTCATTCCAGCTAAGGGTTTGTCAATTTTGTAATATTCTCAAAGAACCAACTTTTGGTTTTGTTAATTCTATTTTTTTGTTCTCAATTCCGTTTATTTCTGCTCTGATCTTTGTTATTTCATTCGTTCTGCTTGCTTTGAGAATAGTTTGCTGTTCTGTTTTTTTTTTTTCTAGTTCCTCCAGCTGTGTAGTTAGGTTATTGAATTTAGTTCTTCCTTCTTTTTCAGTGTAAGAGCTAAGACTGTAAATTTCCCTCTCAGCATTGCCTTCACATATAGGTTCTGATATGTTGTGTTTTCATTTTCACTCATCTGAAGATATTTAATGATTTCTCTTGAAATTTTTTCCTTGACCAATTGATTATTTAAGAATGTGTGATTTAATCTCCATATATTTGTGAATTTTTCTTTTCTGTTGTTGGTTTCTAGCATTATTCCATTATGATCAGAGAAAATGCTTTTTATAATTTGTATATTGTTAAATTTATTGAGATCTGTTTTGTGACCCAACATGGGTCTATCCTGGAGAAAGAACCATGAGCACTTGAGAAGAATGTATATCCTGCTGTTTGGGGTACAGTGTTCAGTGTATGTCTATTAGGTTTAGTTCATTTATCATATTATTCAAGCTTTCTGTTTTTTGGTTAATCCTCTGTCCAGATGTTCTGTCCAGTGATGAGAGTGGTGTATTGCAGTCTCCAACTATTATTGTAGAGGCATCTATTTCTCCCTTCAGTTTTGCCAATGTTTACCTCAGGTAATTTGGGGCATCCTGGTTAGGTGCATTTACATTTATGATTATTTCTTCCTGGTGAATTCCCCCTTTTATTAATATATAATGTCCTTCCTTGTCTCTAATAACAGCTTTGCTTTTCAACTCTATTTCATCTGCTCTAAGTATAGTAACTCCAGCTTTTTTTTTGTTTGTTTTTGGTTACTGCATGCATGGAATGTCTGTTTCCAGACTTTCACTTTCAGTCTGTTGGCATCCTTGGTCTAAGGTAAGTCTCTTGTAGACAGGATATAGATGACTCATATTTTCCTATTGATTCCACCAGTGTGTGTCTTTTAATTGGGCAGTTTAATCCATTTAATATTCAGTGTTATTACTGTAAAGGCAGTTCTTACTTAACTTTTTTTTTTTTTCAGGTACTGGTGCTGGGGATTGAACCCTGGGCATTGTATGGGGGAAGCCAGCACTCAAATACATCAGCTCCCCTGAGTTGGTTTTTTCATTTGTTGGCTTTTTTGTTTTTTTGTTTTTAGGAGGCACCAGGGACTGAACCTGGTACCTCCCATGTGGGAAGCAGGTGTTCAACCGCTTGAGCCACATCTCCCACTTTATCCATTTTGAGCTTTTGGTTTTATTTGTCATATCTTATTTTGACCACTCTTTTTATACTTTTACTTATTTTTACCGATATAATCTTCATTTCTAGACCCTTTTCCAAGCGCCTCTCTCCTGTCTTTTCTTTTCAGGCTGTAGCAGTCCCTTTAGTGTTTCCTGCAAAGCCCGTCTCTTAGTTTCTGCTTATCTGTGAATATTCTAAACTCACCCTCATTTTTGAAAGATAATCTTGCCAGATATAAGATTCTTGGCTGGTGATTTTTCTCTTTCAGTATCTTAAATATATCATACCACTGCCTTCTTGCCTCCATGATTTCTGATGTGAAATCAGCACTTAATCTTATTGGGCATCCCTTGTATGTGATACATTGCTTTTCTCAGTTTCTTTATGTCATCTGGAAGTTTAGTTTATTCCTTTGACTGGGCCGTTTCTTCCTGTTTCTTCTTATGTCACATAATTTTTTTGTTGGTGTCTCGGTATCTGATTTACTTGATGTATTTATTCTGGGCTCAGTTTCTCCCTTTGGTCTAGGGCTTTCTTTTTGATTGGCTTTGTGCTGCAGCCCCTCTTTGGTACTTGGTTCAATTTATTTTGGAACTTTTTAATGGCTCGTGTTTAGCCATTCTGAATTTTTTGAGCTCTTTTTCATCTGTTTCTTGCCCTTTGTTTCTTGCTGGGGGTGGATTTGGAGCCGAGGATGCAGTTGGTACTGTTAACTGTGGCGGCTGAAGCTTCCTGCGTTACCCCAGGAACCAATGAAGCTTCTCCTACATTTCTCCCCTGCCAGGGGTGGGGATAGAGCCGCAGTAATCCAGGCTGTGCAAACCAAGACAATCTGTAGTTTCCTGGAGAGACTGATGAAGCTTCATGTTCCCTTCCTCCCCTACCTGGGGCAGGAATGGAGCTGCAGGTATGGGCAGCAGATTAAGCCATGCGGGTCAAAACTGACCTATGCTGCTTCTTTTTAAAGTCTTACAAAATCAACAAGTATACCATATAATCATTATATAAGTGTCATCAAACTACTAAAAATGTCTTCAATATATAAGAATATTTAACCTAGCTAAACAGGCATGCTAGCTAGAATTTGAAGAGTTTTAGGAATAAAATTTGTATGACCCATGCCTTAAAGTTCTGTGGCCCACTTTGAACTTATGTTTTCTTATTTTCCTCCACAAATTTCCCCATAATAAATCTTGGCTTTTGGAATCATCCCATTAATTGGTCCCAAAACAGCAATTGTACCATCTTATACTTGAAAACCTATGACATACACATATTTACAAAATAGGGATCATACAGTTTGTGTCTAAGTTTTTCTGTTTACCATTACATTATCATTGGAGGTTTTTAAGCAGTGAAGTGATGTGATCAGATTTGAGTTTGGGGAGGATACCAGCATTTAGAAGAACATATTGGTGAGAGAGTGTTAGGTGGTTAGGAAGTCTAAAAATAGCTGTGAAATAATGAGGACTGTGATTAAAGTGGTGTGGCCTGGAGAGACAAGGCCATACTAAATGAAAGAAATTTAGGAAGGAGGATGTGTGAGACTTGATTATTATACTAGGATAGAGTGGAATGGGAACTTTGAGTATCTGTGAGCTGATATGTCACATTCCATGGGGAACCTTCTCAAGCATCCAGGCTAGTTTAAATTCTCCCATATTACCATGTGTATGTGTATGTGTATGTGTATGTGTATGTGTATGTGTGTGTATATATATCTTGTTGCCTTTACCACATTATTATCTGTTTGTGTTTCCCTTTAGACAATTAAGTTTCCTTAATGATAGAGAATATTATGTCATGTCTTATTAATCTTACTACTCTTTTGGGCTTGTAGATATAGATTTTAAAAAATAAGATTACTCTTGTACATACATATAAAAGGAAAATTCAAGTATTAGAACAGTTGAAGTATTCATAAAATTTCTTCACATTCAGGGTCTTTGAAGCAGGTTTTATCTCAGAGTCATTCATGTTGTTGTTTTTCCATACAGTATAATCTTTCAGTCCATCAAGAACATTGATGATGCAGCCTTTCTTAAGAGTGTCCTATCATCTTCTGAGGGATTTTCTTTTAAGCCGCCAGCATTACCATTCTTCAGGTTTTGATGCAGGTGCTTACTTGCTTATTGTGTGATGTACGGTCCTTGCATGTATCTTAGTAGAAAATACAGATAAATAACAGTCTTTTCTTTTGTGAATATCTGCCTTTCTTGAGTCCTATAAAGTGCTTCTGAAACAAACTGAAAAACTAGTTTGTCGACCATTGCTTTTGTAAAAGACAACAATAATGAATTGTTATAAAGGTGAAATGAAAAAAAAAAGACTTACAAAATACAATCTTTTTTATTATTAGGTTCCATACATAAAATTACTCTGTCAGGTATAACTTTTTTATTTATTATTATTCTGCTATGTGTCAGGTATAACTTTGCTATAAAAGTTTCTAAACACTTCATTTACATTGTATCTTGCTTATCTTATGAAAATAAAAAGAAGTTCCTGGAGACCAGATGTAGTTCATGTGGTTGTGTGCCTACTTCCTGTGTATGAGGTCCTGGGTTCAATGCCTGGTATCTCCTAAAAAAAAAAAAAAAAAAAAAAAGAAAAGAAAAAAAAGAAGTTCCCAAACTCCTAGGACATGATTACTCGTTTTGTAGCCATGGTAACAACTAGACACCAGAACTGGTTTTAAGCCTGAATAATCAATAAATGACAGTTCTTTGAAATTGGTTTAAACTAGTTTAATCAGTAAAGGACAGCTTGCCTTAGTGAACACGAATTTGACAGCGCTTCAAGTAATCATGTTTTTAAGCCTCTGAAAGTCCATCGGTCCCTGAACTCCACGCTTCCCCTCAAATTCAGCAATGTGCTCTGCTCAGAGAGACTATGCCTGACCAGCGTAGCTCTCCCTTAAGTATGTCATAAATCCAGCTTTGTGTTTTTTGTTTTGTTTTATATGTTGAATGGAAAATATCTCATCCTTTGGAACTCAGAAGCATTAGCAAATTTATTATCATTTATTATCTTAAGTGCAACCCTGTGCCTTCTATGACATTCTGAAGTGAAAATATTGAGTAATACAGAACCCTTTCTAAAAGGGGGTTCACACATATATAGATAAAATTTAGGTGCATTTACTACTGTTTCATACCAGACTTTCAGACCATTATGACTATAATAAACTAAGTGGTCCAGTTCAAAGAAAGAAATAATTACTGTGATCTGTCAATGGAATGCCTTCCCTCCCACCCATGGCTCCCTTGTCTGTTTGCTTGTTGTTTTTGCTCGTTGTTTATGCTCATTGTCTGCTCATTGTTTGTTCTTTAGGAGGCACTGGAACCAAACCCGGGATCTCCCGTGTGGGAGCCGGATGCTCAACTGCGTGATCCACATCCGCTTATCCAATGGAATGCCTTTTTTAATGAAACAGACTCACAAATAGAAACATCTTACAAAGTATTCAGTGTAGTGAAAATGTTTATAGACCCTGGAAATGACATTAGCCCTTAATAAGCAGACTTTGATAACAGATATCTAATAATATTTAATACATGCTAATGCTAGGGAAAACATTTGTTTAAGTCACAGTAATAAATTGTTGGAAGTCATGATGTATCTTTACTGAGTAGAAACTATTGACATTATCATTCAGTTAAAGTAGCAGATTCTCCTTTAATTATCTGCATAATATATTTTCTTTCAGACTTATTTGATTCAATATTTAAAATCTCTTATGTTTTGCTTTTGTAAATAAAAGGAAATAATCAGAATAGCCTAGTTTTTTTCTGACTTAAAAAAGAAATTTTAAGGAAAACATTCACATTTAAAAATTTTTTAAAGATTTATTTATTTATTAACCGCCCCCCACCCCCCGTTATTTTGCGCTCATTGTCTGCTTTCTGTGTATTCTTCTCTGTCTGCTTGTGTTCTCTTTAGGTGGCAGCGGGAACAGATCCCAGGACCTTCCAGAGTGGGAGAGAGGTGCTCAATCTCTTGTGCCACCTCAGCTCCCTGGTCTGCTGCGTCTCTTATTGTCTCTCCCCTGTGTCTCTTTTTGTTGCATCATCTTGCTACACCAGCTCTCTGTGTGGGCCTGCTCTCCGTGCGGGCCAGCTTCCCTTTCACCAGGAGGCCTCGGGAATTGAACTCTAGACCTCCTATATGGTAATCGGGAGCCCAATCACTTGAGCCACATCTGTTTCCCAAATATTCACATTTGAAATGAAATGATTAAAAAATTTTAATGTGTCTGTTAAAATATGTATCTGATTGTGATTAAAAGACTATATCCTGATTGTGATGTTACTTTAGTTAAAATAATTTAAGTATACATTGATTTGCATAGTAGAAAAATAACTCCTATTGCTCATAATTAATGTGTACACTCATTTCAAAAATATGTGTGTGTGTTGTATATTGATGTATATTGTGCTAAACATTGGATCTATATATAGGGGCTTATATAGTGTTACACTGAAGACCAATAGTGAATAGGCGATTATTACAAGTATTATGAATTTGACCAAAAGTTGAGTATGGTGTATTTTATGATAAGATCAAGGAAAAAGATATGATCAGATTGTTATGGGAGAACAGAGGAAGTATACCCAACTCCAGTGAGGGATAAAGGATATTTTCAGGTATGGCTTTCTTAAGTAGTTGAAAGTGAGAGTGAGCTGATGAGAAAGGGGTAGTAGTGAAAGGCATTCCAGAAAGATCCTGAGCAGAGGCAGAGAAGTATGAAATAGCAGAATTATAAGCAGTCATGTTTTGCTCTTTACAGCTATTTTGTATTATCTAAACTCCTCATCTAACTAAAATTAGTTTAAAGAAGATTGCACCTAATAACACTTCTGCTGCCTGTAGTTGGTCTGCAGCAGCAACTATATTATAGCATTGAGTTTTTCAGAGGTTCTTTCAAAGCACCATTGGGAGTTGTATTAGACAGCCACAGGGGTGCCTTTTGAAATATACCAAAATTTGGTCGGTTTTTATAAAGGTATTTATTTGGGGTAGAAGTTTACAGTTACCAGGCCACAAAGCATAAAGTTCTTCCCTCACCAAAGTCCACGTGTTGGAGCAAGACAGCTGCCGACATCTCCAGTGTTCAGGCTTCCGGGTTCCTCTGTTCCCGGGGCTGCGTTTCTCTCTGGGCTTAGCTTCTGTTTCCTCCACAAGTTCAGCTGTAAACCATGAGGCTTTCTACGCTTTTGCGTCTCTCCACAAGGCCAGCTGTAGACTATCGGGCGAATGGCTCACTTGTCTTCTCCTGGAGCGCTCCTCTCCAACATCAGAACTGCTTCTCAAATCTCTGCTTCTCAAAATCTCTGTCTTTTGTCTTTCCTTTTATACTTGAGACCACACCCACCGAGGGATGGGGCTCACCGTCCCACGGACGTGGCAGTTAACGCCCCAATCACAACCCAATCACGCCCAGATTAAGAGGTCAGTCTACAAACATGATTCAATTTATATTTTTGGAATTCGTAATTACATAAAAATGTCAAACCATTACAGGATTCTCTCTTCTTAGTACTCTTCTGATTAATGTGTAGTACAGATGAGTCACTCTTTGCCTGAAAAAGAGCTTAGCTATGAATATAATACAATATAATATGGTATAATACAATATTCTGCGAAATAGTATTATCATATATTGATATTATACCCTAAAATTTAATATAGTCAATAAATTCAAAGGAGATAGAGAAAAAGAGACATTAAAGTAGACTGTCTTAGCATAGTATTATCTTTGTATTTTTGCTGTCAGTCCTATTTTCTATAATTCATTGTGAATTGCGTTTACGTGTAAAAACACATCAGTTTTGTTATGTGTTCTCTCCAGTGAAGCAGTAAAACCTGTCTGCTTCTGTTTGAAGTACTTTTGCTTCAAAGCTTCCTATTTTGTTGATATGACTTCACTGGCACTTAAGGGAGTTAAAAAATTGCCTCAACTTCCTGTCTACCTCAGTTTTGTGACATGCCAGGGTATAAAAGAAACTAACTTCCATGGACCATCTCTCTCTTTTCTGGTGTTTTTAATCTCTTAATATATTTAGGGAAAAGATAGTACCATATTTTTTTCTCCCTAAAAGTCAGAATCTTAGTTATATCTTTAAAGAATTCTGAATTTATAATTTAGACTGAGCTACACTTTCCACTGATACTAATATACAGTCTTTATAAGTACCAATGTTTGCTAAATTCCCTAGCAGAGTGAACTGTCTTAGGGTAGATATTTTTTACCTACTCCTATCTTCCTGTTCTATTATATATAATAGAATTTTTAAATTTGAGAAGATTGCATTCTTTGAACACACCATTTTAAGAGAATTTGATATAGAAAGTTTTTGAACTGTTATCTTTTGAAAATTATAAAAATGACTGCTTATTATGCCGTTTTCACAGAAGCAGTCCTCAGACAAAGGAAATAATTTTGTTGCAACAAAAATAAATAAAACTTCTCACTAGACAGAAACTAGAATAGATTGATATAGGAAAAATGTGTGTATTTAAACTGAGTAAAGATTAAAATAAGATACTAGTGACTCCTATTATAATACTCATGATACTTATGGCACAAAATAGGGTATGAAAATTCTAGATGAAAGAAGATGCACTAGACTAATTTGTAATGAATACTTGATCCAGTTTTTTATATTAAAAACAAAACCTGAGAAACGGATGTGGCTCAAGTGATTGGGCTCCCGTCTACCATATAGGAGGTCCAGAGTTCGATTCCTGGGGCCTCCTGGTTAAGGCAAGCTGGCCCACATGGTGAGCTGGCCTGAGCAGAGAGCTGGCACAGCAAGATGACACAACAGAAACAGACACAGAGGAGAGGCAATAAGAGATGCAGCAGACCAGGGAGCTGAGGTGGCACAAGAGATTGAGCACCTCTCTCCCACTCTGGAAGGTCCCAGGATCGGTTCCCTGTGCTGCCAAAAGAGAAGACAAGCAAACACAGAAGAACACACACAGAGCAGACAGTGAGTGTGAAACAATGGGGAGGGGGTGAAAAAAATAAATGCATAAATCTTTTTAAAAAAATCAACACAACCCACAAAAATCATGGTAATTCATTCACAACCCAGGTTCTCTGCTCATTATGGGCAAGGTACATAGATGTTAAGACACAGTCTTCTCAAAGAGCTTATACTATATTAAGTAGATAACTCTAAAACACAAATAGAATGAAGAAAATGAGTCGGGAGTACAGAGTGCTGTGGGAGTTCAGAGGACAGAGAGATCACATCCCATTTTAGAGAATGCTTCTTGAAACATTCTTTTTGAACAAATTAATTTTATTGATACATATTAATAAAGCATTTATCCCAAGTGTACAGTCAGTGGTATTTGGTATAATCACAGCAATAATCACATAGCTGTGTGTTCATCATTTCAATCATTAAACATAATTTAATCTGGGCCTTGACTGCATTCCCTCATGGAATAGCTTAAATAATTGCACATATATATGAGGAAAACTGAATAGTGATGTCTGTGATATACTAGAGAAAGAATGGACTTAATCAGACCTGGATTGAAACCCTAGCTCCTGCCATTTTGTAGCTATGTAACTTTGGGCAATTCAAGGATGGTTAGGCCTACCTAACTATATGTAAAATTTCTGGCACAATATATGGCACGTACTTGTTTAATAAATAAGCCTGTTTCCCTCCTTCCACCCTACTTTATGTCAAAACGTAAGGAAAGATTAGTAGGTAGTCTGGAGCCAGGGCATGGAGGGCCTTGAATGCCACAATACGCTGAACAAACATTAAGCAATTTGGAAGTGGCAATTAGAACTAGAGAAATCTGGCAATATTGTCCTTGATGTTTAGGGATGGGATGAAGGGGGTGTGGTGATTGCTTAAGGGAGGCTATTATAATCCAGATAAGATACGTGGGTCTGAACTAGAGTACTGTCAATAAGAACAGAAAGAAAAGTATGAATTAGAGAATATTCTCAAGTAGAATCCAGGGAAATTAAAACTGATGGTTGGAAAGTTGAGAGGATTCAAAGATGGCCATGGTTTTGAACTAGGGTAATGGAAAAAATGGTATTGCTACTTGGAAAGGTAGGAGAATCAGAAAGCATCGCTGATTTTAGAGGGGAGAATTTAGGGAATTTGGTTTTTCATGTATTTTGTTCTATAATTCTATTTCATTTGCAAAATAATCTTCAACCACATAGACCCTGTACCATTTTGCTTTCTGATCAGCAGTGTTTGAGTGTTTCAGATGCTCCACGTTTGATACTCCTTTATTTTGTTGCTCAAGGCATGTACCACTCTGTCTTGATTACAGTAGCTTTGTTAAGTTTTAGAATCATGTGTAGTGATTTCTAAAACCTTATTGTTTCAAAATTGTTCTATGTATTTTATTTCTTTGACCTTTTTATATAGAATATATAATATTCTATATAATATATAATATATAGAAATGTGATTTTTGTTTATTAAACCTTGTATTCTGTGACTTTGCAAAACTTACTTCTAGGTGTTTTTTTTTTACATAGACAATAATGTCTATGAATAGGGCAAGTTTTCTTTCTTTCCAACCTGTGTGCCTTTTATTTTTTTTTTCTTGCCTCACTATACTGCAGAGACTTTCAGTATGATGTAGAATAAGAATGATGATAGTGGATATCCTTGCCTTATTTCTGATATTGGTGGGAGAGCACTCAATCTTGTACTATTAAGTATGATGTTAGCTGTAGGTTTTTTGTTGATGCTCTTTATAAGGTTGAAGAAGTTCCCTTCTCTTCCAAATTAGAGTTTTTCTCATAAATGGAATTTGAATTTTGTCAAATGCCTTTTTTGAATCAATAAATAGATATTTCATATAAGTGGTATCCTACAGTATTTGTCCTCTTGTGCCTGGCTTATTTTACTTGGCATAATGTTTTCAAGTTTAATCCAAATTATAGCTTGTATCAAAGCTTCATTCCTTTTTATAGCTTAATATTATTCTGTTGTATGGATATACCACATTTTGTTTATCTCTTCATCTATTGATGAACTCTTGGGTGGTTTCTACCTTTTGGCTATTGTGAATAATGCTTCAGTGAGCATTGGTGTATAAATATCTGAGTACCTGCTTTCAATTCTTTTGGGTATGTACCTAGATGTGGGATTTCTGGGTCATATGGTAATTCTCTGTTTAACTTTTTGAGAAACCACGAAACTGTTTCCCACAATTACTGCATCATTTTACATTTCTACCAGCAATATACAAGGGTTCCAATATCTCTGTATCCTTGCCAACACTTGTTATTTTCTGGGTTTTTTGTTTGTTTGTTTGTTTTGTTTTGTTTTAAATAATAACCATCTAGTTGGTGTGAAGTGGTGTCTCATGGTGGTTTTGACTTCCATTTCCTTAATGGCTAATGATGTTGAGCCTCTTTTCATGTGCTGGTTGACCATTTGTTTATCTTCTTTGGAGAAATGTCTATTCAAGTCTTTTGCCCATTTTGTTTTAATTGAGTTGTTTGTCTTTTCCTTCTTGAGTTGTAGGAGTTCTTTATATATTCTGGTGTATTCCATGCATTTTGATACGTTGCATTTTCATTTTGTTCAGTTCAAAATGTTTTCTAATTTCTTTTGAGATATCTTGTTTGCTCCATAGATTATCTGAAAGTACATTGTTTAATTTCCAAGTGTGGAGATTTTCCTATTTGTTACATATTTCTAGTTTAATCGAATTATGGTCAGAAGAAATACTTTGTACAAACTAATTTCTTTTAAATTTGTTAAGAGTTGTTTATTGACTCATATATGGTGTCCCTTGGTGAATGCTCCATGTGCATTTGAAAAGAATGTGTATTTTGCTGTTGTTGGAAGGAGTGTTCTATAAATGTCAATTAGACACAGTTGGTTGATGGTCTGTACTTTTACATCACTGATGTTTCTCTGTCAACTAGTTCTGTCTATTACTGAGTGAGGAATGTTGAAGTCTCTTAACTATAATTATGAATTTATCTGTTGCTCCTTTCTGTTCTGTCAGTTTTTGCTTCCTGTAATTTGAAGCTCTTTTGTTAGGTGCATACATATATAAGACTATTATCTTCTTGGTGGATTGACCTTTTTTTTATTATATAATGTCTTTTTATCATTGGTAATTTTCTTTGTTCTGAAGTCTGTGTGGTCAGATATTAATATAGCCACTTCAGTTCTTTTTTGGTTATTGTTAGCATGGTATATCTTTTTTCCTCTTTTTACTTTTAACCTATTTGTGTCTTTATACTTAAAGTGGTTTTTTACTTATAGGAAACTCATAATTGGATCTTTTTTAAAAAATTCCAATCTGACAGTCTCTGCCTTTCTTTTAAAGCCTTTATTTTGAGATAATTGTAGATTCCTTTGCCATTTTAAGAAATAATAGAGAGCTCTTGTATATCCTTCACGCATTTTCCCCTAATGGTAACATCTTGCATAACTATAGTATAATACCACAATCAGGAAATTGACATTGATACAATTCATTGACCTTACTTAGATTTCACCTGTTTCACATGTACTTATTTGTGTGTGTGTGTGTATTTTATCACACTTGTTGATTCATGTGACCACCACCCCAGCCAAGTACCATCACTAGAATCTCTCATACTACCCTTTTATAGCCACATCCACTCCCTTCCCCTTATCTTTCCCCATCCTCTGTCAACCACTAATCTGTTCTCCATCTCTAAAATTTTGATACTTCAAGAATGTTATACAAGTGGAGTCATACAGTATATAACCTTTTGAAATTACTTTTTCCCATTCAGCATAATTTCTTTGAAATGGATCCAGGTTGTTGAATGTCTCAATAACCCATTCCTTTTTGTTGCTGAGTAATATTCCAGAGTTTTGGCCTTTTAATTGGGGTATTTACCAATAATCATGTTATAAATAAATGGCCTGTAGTTGGGTTTAAATCTACTATCTTGCTTGGGGGCTACATCTTGCTCAGAAGGCTAAATCTCACCCAACAAATGATTTTTGTAAATAATGGTTTATTGGAACACAGCTTTGCCCACTACTATTGTCTATAGCTGCTTTTGTCCTGCAGTGACAGAATTGAGTAGTTGTGATCAAAACTGTATGGCCCAGAAAGCTTAAAGTATTTATTATCTGTCCCTTTACAGAAAAAATATTTTGGCCCCCAAATTTGCTTTGTTTTCTATTTCTACCTTCTGTTCTCTGTTGATTTTGCAGCAGGAATGTGAGCTTGAAAGAGGTATTAGAGTAGTTGGTCCCTAAACATCCATAGATGTTTTGCTCAGATAAAATTTGGGACCTGGCAGAAGGTGTCTGTATTAGTTTTCTATTGCTGTGTAACAAATTACCACAAATTTAGGTTTTAAAACAACACACATTTATTATTTCCGTTTCTGGGGGTCAGGAGTCTGGGCACAGCTTAGTTGGGTCCTCTCTTCAAGGTCTTGCAGGCTGTAATCAGGTTGTTGACAAGGCCATGGTCTCATATGGAGACTCAACTAAGGAAGAATCTCCTTCCAAACTTATTCAGACTGTGGCAAAATTCATTTACTTGCGGGTATGATTGAGGGCCCTAGGTTTTTACTGGCTGTCAGGTAGAATCCTCCCTCAGGTCTTAGGGATTGCTCACAGTTCCCTGCCATGTGGTCCTCTCAATGGCAGTTTTCTTTCTCAGGGCCAGCAGGGGAGCCTTTCACTCCAGTCTGATTACACAGACTGTAATGTAATATTTTGGAATCAAGAGAGTGACATCTCATAACCTTTCTTATATTCAGTTGGTTAGAAGCAAATCACAGGCTTTTGTTGCACTCAAGTGGAAGAGATTACATGAAGGCATGATTCATTGGGGGTCACTTCTGTGTGTGTTCCCCTCGGTATCTTTAAAAATACATTAATAATTATAATTGCACATTCACCATTTTGGTTCTTATCAAAAGCTGGGAACAATTGATAAGGTTAACAAGAAAGAACTCAATATTTAAATGCAACTAATATTCTATTAAGGTATTTATCATTTTCTAAAACTGTATAATGAGCAAGCCATTCCATTCTAATAATTCCCAACATGTTTTATAGTTCCATAGGCATGTGTAAACCCATTATTGCATTTGATGTAATTCTCAGGATAGTCCATAGAGATAGAGAGCCCTATTTATAGATGAAGAAACTGAGGCTTAGCAAAGGCTTCATAAAATCACACAGCCAGTAAATGATGGAATCAGGTGTTTTAACAGCCATCAAAGTAGAATTATAGCACAGAACTTTTGGTGGTGTGGATAGTCACCAAATATACTTTGATTATGAGGTAAGTTTGACTTTATATGTGAATGCTAATAAATGCTATGTGAAAATAAAATGAGATCTTTTATAACAATACAGCAGTAACTGTGCCTAGCAATACATTATCTTTCATCCTCAGAATATTCCTATAAGATAAGTGTTGTCTCCATTTTATAGAAGATTGGGATTTACTGATGTTTAAGCAGGTTGTCATTTGCCCAGTATCATGCAGTTGGTAAGTGAAAGAACCATGATCTGGCTTCAGAATCTAGGATAAACTTAATTCAATCAAAATAACCTTCTGTTTTTGCCTTGCATCACTGGAGAAAGTCTCTAAACTTTAAAGTTTGAGTTCATAGCCTTCCTCTTTGTAGATGGTGCATTCTACATCTGAAAAATGATGTGCTATTGATTTGCTGTCAAGTTAGATTAAAGGTGTTCCTTCACGGATGTAAAATAATTAGCAGAGGTGAATTGTGTGATATTTAGCATAATCACTACAAAGTTACTTGATTCTTTTCCTTTTATTTCAGTGATGATTGATATGGTAGTTTTACCTACATAGTACTAGTAAATTATAACTACTAATATTTTTTTCTTTTGGTTTTTATGTGTTTTTGTGGTTTCATTTTTATCTCAGCGAACTGGACAATGGCAATTGAATGAGTTTTGAAAAGTGTCTGAGGTTTGGTGGGTTGCATCTACTGTCTGGCTTCTCCCCACCATTGAAAAAAAAAACTGGGATGTTTGTGAAGAGAGCTATATTAAAAGAAGAGTGTTACAAATGGCTTCAGAATCTATGAGTGCAAAACAAGCCAGGAATCACTTGACAAAGGGGAAAAGGCACCAGCAAATAAAGAATAGATCTTCAGTTAGTGATGGTGATGGAGAAGATTTCTTTATCTTTGAAGCAAATGAAGCTTGGAAAGATTTCCATGGTTCTCTCCTTCGATTTTATGAAAATGGAGAACTTTGTGATGTCACGCTAAAGGTGAGACTGCCTTTGTTCTTACTTTCTCAACTTCTTCAGTGTATTACGCAAAAATAAGAGTTTCTAAAACCACACTAGGGACACTTTTGGTGCTATGCTTATTAGTTATTGTTAGAATTATTTTAGTCTGAACGTTTTGGGTTTTTTTTAGTGAAGGGGAAGGAATATAAAGGAACAGTAAATGAGGAGAGAATAATATAAGATGAAAGTATTGTTGTACTGATAAAATGTTAATATTCATTATTTCTTAGTTTATTTAACTCCTGGGAATTCTGGAAATAACAACAAACAGTCCTTTTCAGTGAAATTAATAAATTACAGTTGAAACTGCTAAAAGAAATCAAAGAAGACCTAAATAAATGGAAGACATTCTGTGTTCATGGATTGGGAAATTAAATATCATTTAGATGTCAGTCCTACCTAAAGCGATTTATAGATTCAATGCAATCCCAATCAAAGTTCCAACAACCTTCTTAGCAGACATAAAAAGCCAATCATCAAATTTTATATATAAGGTAAGGGGCCCTGAATAGCCAAAGCCGTTTTGAAAAAGAAGAATGAAGTTGGAGGACTCCACTTCCTGATTTTGAGGCTTATTACAAAACCAAAGAAATCAAAACAGCATGATACTGGCACAAAGACAGACATAGAAACCAATTGAATTGAATTGAGAGCTCAGAAATCAACCCTCACGTTTATGACCAACTGATATATATATATATATTTTTAGGTATCAGGGGCCGGGGAATGAACCTGGGACCTCGTATGTGGGAAGCCGGCGCTCAGCCACTGAGCCACATCAGCTTCCCCTACTTCGTTTTTTCATCAGTTTTGCTTGTTGTTCATTTTTTTTGTCTTTTCAGGAGGCACAGAGAGGCGAGCCCAGGGCCTCCATGTGGGAGGTGGGAGTTCAGCTGCTTGAGCCACAATTGCTCCCAGTGGCCAACTGATTTTTGACAGGGGGGCAAATACCACTCAACTGGGAAAGAACAGTCCCTTCAAGCAATGGTGCTGGGAAAACTGGATCTCTATTTGCAAAAAAAGGAGGCCCTTCACTTCATACCTTATACAAAAACAATTCAAAATGGCTCAAACACCTAAATATAAAACCAGAACTGTCAAACCCCTATTAGAAAACATAAGGAAGCGTCTTCAGGACCTTTAGTTAGGCAATGGTTTCTTAGACTTATACCCAAAGCACAAGGAACAAAATAAGAAAATAGATAAAAATGGGACCTCATCAAAATTAAATATTTTTGTGCCTCAAAGGACTTGTCATGAAAGTAAAACGACAACCTATACAATGGGAAAAATATGCAGAAACCACATATCTGATAAAGGTTTAATATCCAGAATATATTTAAAAATACTTCAACTTAACATCAAAAAAGACAAACCACCCAATTAAAAAAATGGCCAAAAGAGATGAACAGATATCTCTCCAAAGAAGATATACAAATGGTCAGAAAACACCCCCAAAAATGTTCAACATCATTAGCCATCAGGAAAATGCAAATCAAAACTACAATGAGATACTATTTCACACTTATTAGAATGGCTGCTGTAATGGTTTCAGAGTTTTATTTAATTATGAATTCCAAAAATATAAATTAGATTATGTTTGTAAACTAATCTGTTCATCTGGGCATGATTAAGTTATGAGTAGGGCGTTAACTGCCACGTCAGTGAGACGTTGAGCCCCACCCCTCAGTGGGCGTGGTCTCAAGTATAAAAGGCTAGACAGGCAGCAGAGGAAGCAGATTGAGAGAAGCAGAGATTGGAGAGGAGCAGAGAGGAGATTTGGAGAAGGAGATTTGAAAAGCAGTTCTGATGCTGGAGTGAGCCGTTCGCCCGATAGTCTACAGCTGGCCTAGTGGAGAGACGCAAAGCATAGAAAGCCTCATCGTCTACAGCTGAACTCGTGAAGGAAACAGAAGCTAAGCCCGGAGAGAAACGCAGCCCCGGGAACAGAGGAACCCGGAAGCCTGAACCCTGGAGACGTCGGCAGCCATCTTCCTCCACCACATGGACTTTGGTATGGGAAGAACTGTATGTTTTGTGGCCTGGTAACTGTAAGCTTCTACCCCAAATAAATACCCTTTATAAAGACTGACCAATCTTTGGTGTATTTCAAAAGGCACTCCTGTGGCTGACCAAAACAGCTGCTATTAAAAAAAAACAAAGTAAGTGTTGGGGAGGATGCAGAGAAATAGGAACACTCATTCATTGTGGGTGGCAATGTAAAATGGTGCAGCTGCTGTGGAAGGTTTGGCGGTTCCTCAGAAAGCTAAGAGGAGAACTACCATATGACCCAACAATACCATTATTAGGTATATACCCCCCAAAATTGAAAGCAGGGACTCAAAAAGATTTTTGCACACTAATGCTCATAGTGGCATTATTCATAATTGCCAAAAGATGGAAGCAACCAAGTGTCCATTATCCGATGAATGGATAAATAAAATGTGGTGTATATATGCAGTGGAATATTATTCAGCCATAAAAAGGAATGAAGTCCTGATACATGCGACAACATGGATGAACATTTGAAGACATCCATGTTGAGTGAAAGAAGCCAGACTCAAAAGGACAAATATTGTATGATCTCACTGATTGGAAATAATTAGAATAAACAAACTCATAGAATCAGAATATAGAATACAGGCTACCGGGGGATGGGATGGGGATAGGGAATGGGAAGTTAAGGCTTAAAACGTACAGGGATCCTATTTTGGAATGATGGAAGTGTTTTGATAATGGATGGTGGTGATTGTAGCACAACATTGTGAACTCAACAACACTGAAGAAATATATATCTGAAGGTGATTAAAAGGGGAAATGTTAGATTGTAAACATGGTGTTGCACTTTGATATTATTTATGAATCCCCCCTAAAAAAAGATTATGTTTGTAAACTGGTCTGTTCCCCTGGGTGTGATACCCTTTGAATGCATTAGATTTAGCTGACATGTCTTGATTAAATTACCTATTAAGATTAGGGCTTTGATTCAAACACATCAGTAGGGCATGACTCAGGGTTGAGTCCCCACCCCCTTGGTGTGCTAATATAAATGGACACTCACACCTGAAGAGAGAGAGCTCTATAGACACAGAAGAGGCGATAGCT
>PVKH010005161.1:0-22436 GCA_004027955.1 Chaetophractus vellerosus
AGAAAGGGGGGGGGGATATGTAATAAATAATAAATAAATCTTTAAAAAAAAAAAAAAAAAGAATTATGCACCATGATCAAGTATGATTAATCCCTGGTATGCAAAGTTAGTTCATCTTAAAAAAAAATCAATTACTGTAATATACCACATTAATGAATGAAGTAACAAAAAAATAAACATGATGCAGAAAAGGGATGTGACAAAGCCAGCACATTTTCTTGAAAAAAAACAAAACAAAAACAGAACACTGGGAATACAAGGAAATTACTCCACATGATAAAATGTATATACCCACAGCTAACATCATATATAATGGAGAAAGACTGAAAGCTTTCCCTCTAAAATCAGGAACAAGACAAGGATACCCACTGTCACTGCTGTTATTCAATATTGTACATGAAGTTCTAGTCAGAGCAACCAGGCAAGAAAAAGAAATAAAAGGCATCCAAATTGGAAAGGAATAAGTAAAACTTTTCCAATTTACAGAGAGCATGATCCTATATACAGAAAATCCTGAAAAATCCACAAGAGAGCTCCTAGAGTTAATAAACAAACTCAGCAAAGTGTCAGGGTACAAGAACAACAAGCCAAATATCAGTAGTTTTATAAGCAATGACTAACCTTAAGAAATCAAGAAGAAAATTCCATTCACAATAGCAACTAAAAGATTCCAATATGTAGGAATAAATCTAACCAAGGGTCTAAAGTACTTGTACACAGAAAACAACAAAACATTGTTAAAAGAAATCAAACAAGACCTAAATAAATGGAAGGATATTTTGTGTTCATGAACTGGAAGATCAAATATCATTAAGATTTCAATCCTACACCAAAGCAATTTATAGATTCAACAAAATCCCCCAATTCCAACAACCTTCTTTGCAGAAATGGAAAAGCTAACTACCAAATTTATATAAAGGGTAAGGGGCCCCAGATAGCTAAAGCCATCTTGAAAAAGTAGAATGAAGTTGGAGCACTCACACTTCCTGATCTTAAAACTTATTACAAATCCACAATAATCAAAACAGCATAGTATTTGCACAGACATACAGGTCAATGGAATCTAACTGATTGAGAGCTCAGAACAACCCTCAAATTTATGGTCAACTGATTTTTAACAAGGGGGCAATAACAACTCAATTGGGAAAGAACAGTCTCTTCAACAAATGGTGCCAGGAAAACTGGACCTCCATTTAAAAAAAAAAGGGAACCCTACTTCACACCATATACAAAAATCAACTCAGAATGGATTAAACATCTACATATAAAACCCAGAAAATCCATAACTATCAAACTTCTAGAACAAAGCATAGAGAAGCATCTTCAAGACATTGTGTTAGGTAATAGTTTCTTAAACTTTATATCCAAAGCACACACAACAAAGAAAAAATAGATTAACATCAAAATTAATAACTTTTGTGCCTCTAAGGACTTTACCATAAACAATAAAATGACAACCTATATAATGGGAGAAAATATTTGGAAACCACATATACAATAAAGGTTTAATATCCAGAATATATAAATAAAATCCAGCAACTTAACAAGAAAAAGACAAACAACCCCATTAAAAAATAGGCAAATACTTAAATAGACAGCTCTCCAAAGAAGATATACAAATGGCCAGAAAGCACATGAAAAGATGTTCAACATTATTAGCCATCAGGGAAATGGAAATCAAAACCACAATAAAATACCATTTCACACCCATTAGAATGGCTGCTATTTAAAAAATGAAAAATAACAAGTGTTGGAGAGTGTGATGGTTAGGTTAATGTGTCAAGTCGGCCAGGTAATTGTGTCCAGGTGTTTGGTCCAGCAAGCACTGGGCTAATTGTAATACAAAAGCATTTATGGACTTCGATCACCAGTGAGTTTTCTGCATGGATGGCTGATTACATCTTCATCAATCAGGGAGATTGCATCAGCAATGGATGATGCTTTTATTCAATCAGTTGAATGCCTTAAAAGGGGAAGTGATTTCAACATTCGGAGAAAATTTCCCAGCTCGTCTTTGGACAGCCAACTTCTCCCAGAAACTCATCAAGGACCTTTCATTGGACTTTCATTGGAGCCCCTGGTTTGCAGCCTGCCTGTGGAACCTGGACTTGTGCATCCCTATGGTTGCATGAGAGACTCTTAAAAAAATCTCATATTATTGACAGATATCTCCAGTTGATTCTGTTTCCTGAGAGAACCCTGACTAATACAGCTTGGTACCAGGAGTGGGGTAGTGCTTTTGCAATTACCAAAACGTTGGAGCAGTTTTATAAACGGGTAAGGGGTATTTTTTTGAGGAATTGTGAAATGCTTGATGGAAAAGGCCTAGACTGCTTTGAAGAAACTGTTGATAGCAATATGGATGCTAAAGAGACTTTTTATGGTGCCTTACAAGTAAATGATGAAACTATTATTGGAAACTGGAGGAAAGGTGATACATGTTTTAAAGTTGCAGCGAACTTAGGAAGATTAACTCCTGGTGTTATATGGAAGACAGAATTTGAAAATGGTGAACCTGAGCATTTAGCTGAAGTACTTTCCAAAGTAAACCCGGAGAATGTGGCTTGGCTTCTCCTTGCAACTTATAGCAAAATGCTAGATGAAAGAAATATGCTAAGGATTGAACTCTTGGGCACAAAGAAAACAGAAACTGATCCTGGAAATTCCAAGCCTCTGGAAATTGTGCTCCCAGACAATAGTGCCCTGTTTGAGGACTTAACTAAACTTGGAACTTGTAAATCATGATTGAGGATGCAGTTATCTCAGAAAGACTCGTGGAAAGTCTTACTTTCTGATGGCTTGGACTCCTGCTTCCTGCATGCTAAATCAACAAAGATTTGAGAGAGCTATATGAACAAAACCACTGTCAGCTTTGATGAAAAAGGACATGGAAAGGAGAGAGTGAAGGAGAAACAGGTTTAAGAAGGAAACCATGGAAGCTGAGATCTGGAATTAAAACATTACCTTGGGCCAAGAGAGGAACCTCCCCCCTCCCCCATGTGTACAGAGAGGGTGAGTTTGCCCCAGCAGTTGAAGAGGGTGGATGTTCCCACCCGATGTTCAGGATGAGTTTTGCCACCCCACGGTACAGGGAGGGAGGAGCACATTCCTCAAAGATTAGGGTGGTTAAGGTCAGCACCCCATAGGACTGAGAGGGGTGCTCCTGTCCCCCATGGAGTAGAGAAGGCTGGGTGGTCAACCCATTGCTCTGAGAGGATTGAATCTGTAAGCCAAAAGTTAGGGGGAATGTTGTCTTCACCTCACTGTACCAGGGGGGCTAAGAATATAACCCAAAGATTGGGTAGGGTATGGCGATCACCCCAACACTCTTGGAGGGTGAGGTCTAGAGCTTGGTTGACACCCAGATACTTGATGAGGATGGAACCAAGAAAATGGCCATTGGGCAAGCCTGTGGAAAGGGTGGGTCCCCATGTGGCCCCAAGGAGAAGAAACCATCATCTTAAGAATGACTCTCAGACATTGAAATTGAGTGGAGGATGCCCTGCAGGTTTACTGAACTGTAGAGTATCCTTGACTCATGTTTAACATCCCAATTTCTCCTTGTGATAATGAAAATGTTTGTCCTTTGTCTTTCCATTTGTGTATTAGAAGCAGTTGAATGGTTTTGTAAGTTTCAGAGGTCTATAGCAGACAGGAATTTGCCTGAAGACAAAATATATTTCTTTGAACTGATTATGATATGATTTTGCATTTGCATTGTCACTGATTTAAGGTCTTCTGAATATTGTGATGTATTTTTGGAATTTAGAGAGTGGAGTGTGGTAGTTGGGCAGTTTGATGTAATTATGAATTCCAAAAGAAGATATTGGATCATGCTTATAAACTGGTCTGCTAATCTGGGCATGATTAAGTTATGATTAAGGCATTAACTGGGCCATGTCTGTAGGGCGTTGAGCCCCACCCCTTGGTGGATGTGGGAATCAAAGATAAAAGACACGGCAAAGGACAGTGTTGCAGCAGTTTTGGTGTTGGAGTTCTGGTGAGGAAGGAGAGAAGGCCCCGGGATAGAGACGAGCCATTCGCCTGAGACGAGCTGACCTTGTGGAGAGAAGCAAAGCCTAGAGAGCCTCATAGTCTACAGCTGACCTTGTGAAGGAAACAGAGAAGCTAAGCCCAGATAGAAATGCATCCCGGGGAAGAGGAACCCAAGAAGCCTGAACCCTGGGAAACGTCGGCAACTGTCTTGCTCCAACACGCACGTGGCAATGGACTTTGGTGAGGGAAGAAACTTATGCTTTATGGCCTGGTAACTGTGGACTTCTACCCCAAATAAATACCCTTTATGAAGACCAACTGATTTCTGGTATTTTGCATCAGCACCCCTTTGGCTGACTAATACAGAGAGGATGAGGAGAAATACGAACTTTCACTCCTTGTGGCAACATAAAATGGCGTGGCCATTGTGGAAGACTGTTTGTTGGTTCCTCAGAAAGCTAAATATAGTACTATCATATGCTGAGCAATCCCACTACTAGGTATATGCCCAAAAGAATTGAAAGCAGGGACTCAAACATATTTTCACACCAATGTTCATAGCAGCATTATTCACAATTGCCTAAAGATGGATGCCATCAACTGATGAATGAATAAACAAGAGTGGTATATATATATAATGGAATATTATTCAGCTATAAAAAGGAATGAAGTCCTGAAACAGGCGAGAACATGGATGAAACATGAAGACACTATGTTGAATGAAATAAAGGCAGGCAGAAAAGGACAAATATTACATGATCTCACTGATTAAAATAATTGGAACAAGTAAAGTCATAGAGATAGAATCTAGAATGTAGGCTACCAGGGCATCAGGTGGCAATAGGGAAAGGGAAGTTAAGACTTAAAATGTACAGGGATCCTAATTGGAATGATGGAAATATTTTCGTAATGGATGGTGGTCGACAGTGTGAATGTAATTAATAACACTGAAATATATATCTATGATGTGATTAAAAGGGGAAATGTTAGATTATATAGATGGTAACAGAATAAAATTTTTTAAAAATCCAAGGAACTACACTACACAAACTATGAATCCTACAATAAAGCAGAGACTATAATAGTACGATTATAAAAATGTGCTATCATCAATTGCAACAAATGTCCCACACTAATGCAAGTTGTTAATAATAGGGTGGTATATGGGAATCCTGTATTTTATGTATGATTGTTCTATAAACCCACTTCTCTAATAAAGAACAAAAAAATTAATATAAACAAATCAAACAAAGAAGCATGTTCATCTATATTTTGAAGGTTGCAAATTTGCTTTCTGTGATAGACACCTTTCCTCAATCAATTCCTTGATATTCATCACATAAGATCAGTTCTTGGACTTATATTTGTTTCTTGTTTAATGGCATTCTGATGGCTACTCTGAAGTAAAGTAAATTCTAAGTAAATGTAATGTAGCTTAGCTGTGATCTGTCCCATATGAAAGTACATAGTATATTGTTTCCTTGTCATCCCTTCTCTTTGTCTTTACATGTATTTCCGAGCCTTCTCTTTTAGGCCCCGAAGTTTGTGATGCAAGTCTTGAAAATTCTTTCTATTCCCATTCCTAAATTTAGCATGGGTTTATTTTCCGGCCAGCTTCAAAGTACCACCTAAAACCCAGCACCTCCAAGGTTTACCCCACCTCTTCTCTGACTGGCTCAATGACCAACCCTCTAGCTTTCTCCTACAATCTGTTTTTGTTTTCCCCTGCCCTCATCCTATCTTTAGCTTTGTCAGTCCTACTGTCTTATAGATTATACTTTCAGAGGTCAAATATCCCACAGAGGTATATAGTTCAAATCTTTATTTCATAAACAAGAAAACTGAAGTACAAAAATAACAATAATAATGAAAATGATGTTTTATAACATACGGGGGAGTATTAAAAAATGTGTTATAGTGAAATTCCCCCAAAATATATTACAATTTCAATTCTAGATACAAAAACAACAAGAATGGTGTATTAGCCAAAGGGGTGGTGATGCAAAGTACCAGAAATCGGTTGGTTTTTGTTATGAGGCCATAAACCATAAGTTACTTCCCTCACCAAAGTCTGTCACCACGTGATGGAGCAAGGTGGCTGCTGACATCTGCAAGGGTTTGGCTTCCTGGGTTCTTCTCTTCCCAGGGTTCATTTCTCTCTGGGTTCAGATGCTCTGCTTTCTCCACAAGGCCAGCTGTAGACTATCAGGTGAATGGTTCATCTCTCTTCCCAGGGCCTCTGCCATGTCTAATAGAGCCTTCTCTCTGCTCCTCTGTGTCCTTATTTCCTGGGCTCCAGCATCTAAAACTCCAAATTTCCTTCTCTGCAGTGCGGTTTCTCTGCGAGTGCCTACCCACTAAGGAGGCAGGGACTCAACATCTTACTGACATGGCCCAATCAAAGTCTTAATCATTATTTAATCAAGTAAAAGTAAAACCTCTGAATCAATACACTCTAATATACCCAGAGGAAAAGACCAGTTTACAAACATAATCCAATATCTATTTTTGGAATTCATAAACAATATCAAACTGCCACAAATGGCTAATATTTACTGAGCATGTACATAGGACCGGCACTGAGCTAAGTGACTTAAAAGCATTGCCTGATAAAATCCTCACAACAATCCTAGAGTTAAATACCCTCATTTTCTACATAGCACTGTGGAACTTGGAGAAAATTAAAATTGGGAAAAATTATGGAATAAATGGTAGAGCCAGGATTCAAACACGGGTAATTTAATTCTACAGAGTAAGTTCTTAAGTACTAAACTATACTGACTTCCTAATAAGTCAAAGTAATTTTACCTGAGGTCACAAAATTAGTTGCCAAAACAATCTCTTGGCCCCCAATGCAATGTTCCCACATTAAAGCAGATTCGATAAGACTCTTTTGAACTATATTTTCTGGTTTACCCCTTTGTGGAGAAAAGTAATAATATGGCAGCTGCTTGCATTAATAAGTACATTTACATTCTCATTAGATCATCTCATAGTTTTGATCACTGTAACAGAATGTTTTTTAATTGTTTGTTTTTGTTTACTCAAAAGACCACTCCCTTTTCCTGGCTTAACAGAAGGATGATTTTATTTAGAGAAATAAACCCAGCCCTAAGTGATACATAATGTTCATAATAATTGGTATAAACCAATCATGAAAATATAATTCTCCTTTGCCAGTCAGTTTCTAGAGATGAGCAGATGAAGCAGTTCAAACAAAAGATAAAAGATGTCTCTGATGGTGGTGTATAGGGGAAAGATTTTTCATCCTGATAAAAAAGAACACAGGAAGAGAAGGCTTCTTTTCAGGCCTCCTTCCCTCCTTCCTGTTTGAGACTGTGTGAGAAGATAATGTTTACAGCTGAGGTAGCCATCACAAGAGGAGACACCAAGTGTCTGAATGTCTATTTCCTTCTGACGCCCTTTTTAAGGCTCTTTCAACCAAGTATTACTAGCAATCCCTCTACTCTGAATAAATTCATCATGTTTGCTCAGCAGTTTCCAGTCTAAAATCACAGGGTCGGTTAAAAAAGCCCACTAGTTTTTCACAGCTTCATTCTGCCTATGTTTTTCCAGCTAAGTTCAGGGGTCTCAAATCCATTTAGGTCATCATATCCTTTTCATCATGTTCTCCCCGCAGAGATTCGGCAGCCAGTTCAAGAATGCAACTATTTTCAAATAGGGCTCCCTAGAGCCTTAGAATTCCACAGAGTTGGGCAATCAGTGTAGTGATGCTATTAGTAGTTTAAATATTGGAATCCTGCCCCTTAAAAGGTAGAAATCTTTAACATTAGAACAATGCACAAGATATGCTATTCATGGGTCCTGTCATATCCACCACCTCTAATCCTCCCCTAAGAAAAATTGCTCCACCTACAAGCTCTTCTGAATGGGCAGCAATGGTTAACCATGTTTTTTACAAAATAAAGTCCCTTTCTCTCAGCCATTGCTGGTAAGATCCTGGGATGGGCATCTTTTCTAAAGCTGGGCTGCTAATCACTAGGCTGGATTGTGACCTATGTTGTGGCCAGCCTACAGAGAATAGACAAATCCACCAGATTATCTGCTTTAGGAAGTCAATATAGGAGAAAACACACACACACACACACATACACAAGCAGGAGGCAGTTTCAATGGGTAATGAAGATGAAAGAATTCACGGTGATACCAAAAAGTATACAGTATGGGGAATGATGGATCCGAGCACATCTAAATTACAGGAAAGCAGATAAGCCAGAAGCTATGAAGTAGAAAAAGACAATGATAGTGAGTGAGTAAGCCACTCAATAGGAAGAAGGAAAAAGAGCAGGCATCTGAAGAGTGGATACATTTTGTTAATAAGAAACCGTACAGTATGGAGCTGAAGTTTCTAAATAAGTTCCCTAACATTATAAATGCTCTCTGAGGTCTCACCTGCTCCTACAATTCCTGTACTTCCTGACCTGAGCTTGGCCTGGGGCATCATGCACATGTATCCTTAAAATAAAGCACCTTTCTTGCCCCTATACCATCTTAGAGATGATATAAGTGTGTCTCTGTTCTTTGGCCCAATTAAAACAAATGTTAAACAGTCTACATTTTACTCCTCCAAGTCTCTCCTTTTTTTTCCTTTTAAACAACTTGTAAAGCTATACTCCACACTTGGTTTTTACATTACTTAATATCTATATAGCAGCATCACTTTTTTGAGAGTTGGGATAGTTTTGCAATGGGTATCAATGAATCCATTAAAATGCTTAAAATTTATTACAAAGCATAGGTAAATAATGCAAATCAAGTAATTGAAAAAGCATTATTAAATTGCTTATTTCTAGTTTCAATAAGAGTTCATTTTACTATTCTGTAAGATGTAAATTCATCCCAATGAACAATAAGAATATAATGAACTAATCACTTCAAGAACTCACTATGCAATATAGAAGGAATGCCAAAGGTAGAATTCAAACTCTGGATTCTGCAGAACTTAGACACTTTCCCGATTAATGATTTTTGGTACATCACTTCGTATGGTATACATTACTAGTGCTTATTAAATCTGGTCTCCCCCTCCCCCATATATACATAATTCCCAGCTCATGACTAGCTTTGGTTAATAAAACATGAATGATAGTGACCTCTGTCATTTCCAGAATGAGGCTGTCAAAAGCCCCTGTGCATTCTCCAATCTCTCTCTTTCACCAAGCTCTGACAACTGTGACATCTTACACTGAAATGGCAAACTGTAAGATTAAGCAGGCTAAAGCCCCGAGTTACCAATTGGAGGACAACTGTCCTGGAGAACAGTCCAGGTCTGCAGCTGGATTTTTATAAGGCGAAAGAAACTTTGGTTGTATTAAGCCATTGAGATTGGGAGAGATTCAGCAAGCCTCTCATATCAGTTCCCATATCTGTAAAATCACCGATAAAACTCAGAAGTGAGGCTAACATAATGTTTAGCACAGAACTTTACGAAAGCTATGAATAAGTTGATATAATTTCAGAGTAGTTCTAATATACCTAATGAAAGGAAAGAAAATGGTTCCTTTAAACTGGAACTATAAGTATAACAAGTTATAATTATTCAAAATATAACATGCTATTAACATGAATTAATGTTCTACAGATTTAAGTAATAAAAGAAAGTAAAAATTTCAACTATCATCTTAATTGGGGGAGTGGAATAGGAAATTACAAATATACACCTGTGTGCAAACTAACTAGTACAATCTTTTATTTACCATATTAAGATGACTGGTGAGTAAATTAATTATCATATAACCTAAAGTCAAGGGAAAATGTATTTTAACGCTTTTACTTTAGGAAAACACAACACAATCAGTTTGGCTATACAGAAAAAGAGTAACACTGTATGCCAACCAAAATCTCATAACATTCAATATCCTCATGTTATTATAAGAGCTTTCAATTGTACACCTACTTCTTGTTCTAGGAAAAATGAGTACTAAGGAATATAGTAATAAAACTCTCTAAAAAAGAAATAATGAAAACCTAAATAATATATTAAGAAAATCATTTTAATTACTATAAGAGAAACAAAGAAGAGGTCTGAATGAGGAGAAGTTTAAAGGCTAAGATGAGGTATATGAGCCTATGTAGCAAAGAATTTGTCTTTGCCCAAAGATAAGGTCTGGCCTTTGCCCTCAGCTTCTGAGGGGTAATCTCTTAGGATGTTAAAACTGACAGGTGTGTTCTTGGGGGCACTGGGTTATACTGGGTAGTCTAACAATATAATTTTAGGGGACTGGCCACACCGATATAGTCTTAGCCTGAGGACAGGCCACACAGGAAAGATCAATAAGACAATTTAGAATGAGCATTTGGGTGATGTGGTATCAGATGACCTGATGGATGACTAAGATCAACAATGTGGGCAATCAATCAACCACTCCTACATAGTAGAGCCTCAGTGAAAACTCAGGACACTGACTCTTGGGCAAGCTTCCTTGATTGGCAGTACTCTCTGGGTATTGTCACACATCAATTCTAGAAGAGTAATGTGTCCTGCCTCAATGGAGAGAGGACAAAACAGTAATTGATGTAAGCAATAATATAATCCTCCTTAAAGATTAGAAGGAAGCCTTAAAGAAAGGTATACAGGAGGAGAAGGATGAGGGAGGTTGTTTCTGTTGAAAAACCTAATAAAATAGTAACTACTATTTTTCTATTTGAAATCTATTTTCTCAGATGAATCAAACCTACTTCAGAGATCTGTTCATTTAGCATATGTCGGGTACAGGCACTGTGTTCCATCATGGATAAAAAATGATAAGTTAAATAACTTCTGTGTTTAAAAAGACATTTTCTAAAATTTCTGCAGTAGCTTTACTTCACACTGATCCCTGACATATCTGCCTGCCATACCACTTACAGGTCATCACCCTAACATGTTGGCACTTAACAATACAGTCAGCTTAACACTTTACAATACTTTTAAATTCATGACTAAACATTTGTGGGAGCTAAGTTATATTTCTGCAAAGATATCAATTCCATGAGCACGGGTACTTGTCAAATACATTTCCAAGCTTCTGGGTTTCTCTCTTGATATAAAGCACACAATATATAGTAGCTGATTGAAGAAACTATGGCAATTCAGGACAATTGACACTTGCTAGTGAAACTCCACTTTCCAAGGATATACAAACAAGGAGAATGGAAGCTCCAGGAAGGTACAGACTTCTTCTAATCTTGTTAATAGCTAATACTTTGCTAATACTTACCATAAGGCATAGTACTGGCACACAGCAGGTACTCAATACAATTTGCCAAACAAATTCAGTGAATAAGTAAATAAATGGTTAAACAGTAAAAGTATTGCCTGTCTTTTGGCTAAATTGTGAGATTTCTATTGATGTCTTAAGATTTTACAAGTACTGCTAAAACCATAAATCTTCTGGGAGAAAAAGAAAATAAGATTCTTCTTAAGTAACCAGATGGGAGGGACAGCATTACTAATCCCACATTCATAATTCATGAATGACTTGCTCCAGGAGAAGTTGAGGTAGAATTATGTATGATCAGATTGACAGAAGTTGCTTTGAAATATCACTATTCTGTGACTATGTCTAACATATCAATAAAATCTTTAGATGAGAGGAGGGGACTGGGGGGTTGAGGTCGGGGTTGTACATTATTTCAGCCTGGCCCAAATGTGACAACCTATAAATACTAAGGTTGCCACATTTAAAATTTTTTTTTAATTTTTTAAATTAGAAAAGTTGTAGGTTTACATAAAAATCATGCATAAAATACAGAATGACTCAATTTTTAAAATAATGAAATTTTGGTTTTTAACATTCCACAAAAACCATATGTTTTGAATAGAAAGGCACTGTGGACAATATCCATTTCAATCTCTTCCCATAAATAAGCTAGCCATCCTTATGTACAACATCACCTTAAATTTATTCCTCTAAGTGATCATAAGAGGCAGCCTGATGGTTAGGCATGCTGAGTCTGTTCAGACAGAGCCAGGTCTGAATGTAGTTCTGCCCCATCCTGTATGTGGGACCCTTGGGAAAGTTATTTAACCTCGCTTAGTCTCAATTTCTCCATCTGCACAAGAATGAAAGTACCTATTTTAAAAGTTGTTGCAAGAATTAAATGAGAAAATGCATATAAATTATCTGGCATTGTAGCTGACGCATAAGTAAGCAATTAATAAATGTTAGTTATTGTGATGATGAGTAAAATCTCTAAAATAATGTTTCAATTACAGAGTAAGGTTTCTTTTAAGAAACTTAATTTTGTGCCTCAGCATATAGGTTTGATAAACATTCAAAAATAAATTAATATTTACTGTGTACCTACTAAACTCTAAGCATTAATAGGTCCCACATTTTAATACCTATTCATAGCACCCTGTAATCCTTTATAAATGTGATTGTTTGATTACTGTCTACTCCTCCAATCTGAAAGCACCAAGAAGGAGGAAATGTCTATTTCGCTCACTGTATCCCCAGTATTGCTCAACTGTATCCCCAGTACCCAGCTCTGGGCAGCTCAATAAATACTGACTACCTGAGTGAAGGTTATCATACTAACTTCCATGCTCATCCCCACCATGACATAGCTTTCTACTCCATTTCACAGGAGTGGATTGGACACCAGACAGATTAAATGACTTGCAAAAGATCCCAGAGAAGAAAAATGGCAGGGCTGGAATCTAAGCCTTTGTCTCCTTCCAAACCACCACAGTGAATATAAATGAAAAATTAGTGCCATTGGCATCAAAAAAGAAATAATTTGCTGTTTATAAGGCAAAGACCATTATTCATGAAGTTATAACAGAGATTGTTTTTATAATTTTTCTGGCTTTATAGAATTTATTACAGGAAGAAAATCTAAATATTAATATTTTCACATTTCTTTGTTCTATCAAGAAGTAGCAAGTACCCTTAAGTTTCCAAATCTTCATCACCTACCTATCAAGCAATATAAATAATAAGAAGGAACTATTAATCAGTGTCTACCACACCTTGCACTTAATACTACCGCACTGGAGACGTAGAGATTAGGACAGACAAAAAGCCTCATCTCATAGAGATTATGTATTTATCTCAGGAAGCCTATTATGTTCCAACTGTGTTGTTTATGCATATTTTTCAATTTTTACAGCGAATCAGATTGATCCTTGGAATATTTCCAGACTCTGAAGTGGAAGCTGTATCTAGCCACATATTCATTATTACTGAATTAGAGTAAAACAAAACATTTTGAAAATCTCAGGGAGTTCAATGTAATAAAATTTTACTAGTAAAATATTCTCAGTGTCCCTTCATTTATTCCTTAAGAAATGAAGAGCTTGGCCCATTTTTCCCTCTTGGCACAAATAACTAATGCTGTGTGCTGTCATACTCAATTTGGAATTGGGGATTAAAATGGGGATTAACATGGGCATTAACTAAAATAAGAATGGAAATCATAACCTGGAAGCAAAAAGCATCAGTTTTGAACATTGTCCAGACATTGTTGACATCGATCAAGCTTTTGATGTTAGGTAGCCAACTAAATTTAAGATGTGGACTACAAGAATGTATTAGATGCTATTTATAGAATGCAGTTTAAATAAGCCATAGCTCAGAATTTGGCTAACACACAATATGCTACTAAGTCATCCAATAGATCAAAAGACTACTCTTCCAAACTTTCCAGCAATGAAAAAAGAAAATTAGTGGCAATAAACATTTGCACACAAGATTATAAATAAAAGGGAAGCAAAAGAAAAAGAGTAAGGGAAATCCCACAAAACTTGTCATCAGATGCACGATTCCCAAGTATAAGAAATAGAATACTTAGGGCACTCTGGATGTTTACATGAACCATAAAGACAGCATTATATAATAATCATCAAGTTTAAAAAATTTTATCTTTCAGTGTCCTTTTAATCTTTCTTCATAGCAAGGAGAAAGTCTCAGATTAGTGTTTGTAATACCCTCTCAAAATTTTCTAATTTACCCTTAACAGAGGGTGGACCTGGATTTGGCCTTTGTTAATCAATAATAATTAGGCCAGTTCATATTGTTTACACCAGGGGTTCACAAACTTTTTGGTCTCAGGATTACTCTACATTCTTAAAAATTGCTGAGGACTCAAAAGAGCTTTTATTTAAATGGATTATATATATCAACATTAAACATACTAATTAAACCTGAGAAAAATTTTAAATATTTATCAATTGATAAAAAATATTAAATACATGTGAATGTATTTTGCATGTGCGTGTTAACATCACTTATTATAGGAAAAACAACTGTATTTTCAAAGAGGAAACAAAAAAAATGGTAGAAAGAGTGGCATTGCTTTCATTTTTCAAACCCCTTTAATGTCTGGCCTAATAGAAAACAGCTAGATTCTCACATTTGCTTCTGCATTCAAACTCTGCAATGTGTCATTTGGTTGAAGAATATGAAAAAAAATCCCGCTTCATATAGATTATGAACTTGGAAAAGGGAGGAGCATATTAGTAGCCTTTTCAGCTACCGGTGGTTATTCTTTTTTGATAGTGCACCAAAACTTGACAAGTGGTAGTTTCTTAAAGGTAAGTTGCAATGTGAAATCTAAAACGATATAAACTTGTGCACTCTATAAACTTAGAATAGAATGTATTATTTTGAAAATAGTTTTCATCTTGCAAATACCCTGAAGAGGTCTCAGGGACTTGTCCCCCTTTTCCCCGGAGAACCACCGACCACTAGCTGACACTATACTTTATCAATGAGCTATTTACCAAGAAATGTTGGTTTTCCATTCTTGATAATAATAGACTTTTTCAAAAGGAAACTTTTAGATAAAAACTTGTCTTCTAATCTATTAAAAAAAAAAAAAAGGAAACTGCCTAGACAGTTTTTTTTCCTCAGCTCATTTCTTTGCTGACTCCTTCTAACATTGAAGATTTGGCTCTATATGTCAACTCCTCAGAGAGGTGATCCCAAACTGACTCACTTCGAGAGGCTTTATTATAGATTTTTTTCAAAACCAATTTTATTACATTATTATATTTTAATACTATGATTGATACCATAAAATTTTTTCTTTAGTAACAAGGCAATGTATCAAATGCGGGTTACTGATAACAATTATACATATCACTAATTGATTATATAATTCCTTTTCTACTTGGTAAGACATTCATAATGGAAGAAAAATAAGTGACGATCATCTATTTTTATTCATGACCTGGTACTACTTCTAAATTTTATAAACCTGATAGCCACAATAAGGCCCTTCTGCACTATTAATCCACTCAAATGAATACTGATTTCCTATTAAGTGGTAGCATTGCGCAAAGAATGGCAAAAAACTTAAAACCACTAATAAATAGGAATCCTGCCCTTAAGGAGTCTGCATTCTGAAAGGCAAAATGACAAATTACATACAGAACAATATGGAGAGTAGAAAAAAGTATCACACGTTAGTGTGGTTGAAATTCAAGGGAATACAAGATTAGTCCCAGTTCAGGGAAAGGATGCCCTTTGAGGCGGGCCTAGCACACATAGGAGATTTGGAAATGGTAAGGCACTAATTTATAAACGAAAGGGAGCAAATACTTGCATGTTTTTGTGGAACTTAACCTTTTCATCATAGGTTTAAATTCCCCCAAAGGTAACACAAGGCGTTAAGACAGTCATCCTCACATTCTTACTCAAGCAACCTGCCCGGCTGCTGGGTGCGGTCCCGGGTCACGGAAACCTGCGTCAATCTAGGGGGAGGTCACGAGGCGGCCCCTCTCAGGCGCGCTCACCTGACCGTCCTGACGACAAAGTACACCAACACCGCGCCGCTCACCACCATCAATACCGTCAGGGCCCGCTGGGTCATGGGTTTTTCACCAGGGTTTGGACTCACAGCGAGGCCGCCGCCCACTGAGCCTACTTCCCCGTTCTTCCCTCCGTGATCGTCCGTCGCAAGCTCCGTTCGAGAGCTGCTACCATTGCCGCTCTCGGCGCCCCGCGGCCCCGAGGCCTCGGCCGGGGTACGGCCTGGCACCTGGGCTGCGGTGGGGCCCGACGGCAGCGGCGGCAAGGTCCGCGGCCGGGGTTCCGGCGGCCCTGGGCCCGGCGCCGCCTCAGCCGCTTGCAGCAACACCGCCAGGGGCCCGCTCAGCGCTGGCAGCAGCAACAGCAGCAAGGCGGGGGCCAGCAGGCAGCTGAGGCAGGAGCAGCAGTGCGGGGCCTTCATCGTCCCCAGTCCGCCCTCTCACCACGTGGGAGCCGCCGGGCCCGCTACCCTGGCTGCAGGAGGGACCATGGGCACAATGGAGGACGAGGAAGAAGTGACCAAATTCCGGGCTAAGGCCCGGCCGTGGCAGGTGGCAGAGGCTGTAGCCGCAGCAGCTGCCTGGAGAACCGGAAGTTCGTACATCTCCACAGCCACTGCTACTACGGACGCTTTCGGTTGCTAACATGTAGGGGCGGGGCGCGTTCAGTGACGTCATATGCGGAGGTTGTCGGCGCTGGAGCCAGGCGGGAGGAAATGGAACAGAAACTTTGAGGGGGTTTTTCTCACTTTCCTACCTAATAGGAAAAGGAGGGCTAGCTGGGATGGGTCACAAGTAAGAAAGTAGACCAAAAGGGATTACAAGTCCTTGCATGCGGGAGCCACGAGAGATTAGAAGGTCGTATTTTGAGTTCACTGTTACAAAACCGTACCAATACATCTAATTAGCAAGTGGAACTTCGGTTGAGCAGACACTAACAACAACAAAAACCCTCTTGGACCAGAAGAATAAGTTAATATTTGTCCTTTTTTTAACTTATTCAAATCATTTAGAATTCCTACATTTTCTTTCAGTATGCTAAATTCCGGGCATTTGAGCGTGGACAAATAAGACATTCATGCCCTCAGAGCACTTACCCTGAGGTGAGAATAACAACAATAAACAATCACACTCATTCTGAATCATTGTGTGGGTTATGAATGGAGTACAGAAGCTAAAGTACAGATTTTGTAAAGGACTATTTTAGGTAGGGTGAGCAAGTTGGGTTTTTTTTAGCTGCATGCAAGGAGCAGGGTGTTGCAGTTGCTCTTGCCAGTGAAATTACAGGGATTAGTCATCTGATACAGTTTTCAGTATGAGGAAACCCATTTGTGACACACACTAGCTTCAGAGTCCAGCGTGGTGCTTATCAGTAATATGTGGCTCTTTGGATTTCCCATCTTCCTTATTCTTGATTTGTTTCTAAATTTATTCAGTATCATACATGGTGTTTAATGCAACCCCATCCCCCTCAACATTCAATTCATCAAAAGAAAACACGCACACACAGACACACAAAAGCAGTACATCATCTTTGCTTCCTGCCAAAATTTAATGTTATCATTGAGATCCTCTTCATGAGTAATGGCATAACTCTTCTCCCAGGTGCTCAGGCTTCCCATCTGCATCAATCTGAGGCAGGTTAGTACAGGGAAAAGGGGAAGACAGTAAAAGCTGGGACTCACAGAGAACATGGCCATGAGACTCCACCGGAAATCCCCTGAGGGAAGGCTGCTATTAAGAACAAAGTCAGAAAGACCACTCCAAGACCCTGGCACGAGATCCCATTTGGAATTCCCCCCTCCTCCCAAGGGGAAGCCCCAGATAACTCCAAACAGGTCTCCCCATTGGTCCCTGGTACCTCCAAACAGAAGGCCTCATCATTTGTCCCCTGAGAGATAACAGGTGGGGCTAGAAATCATTGTTATGAATGAAGGGTACAGGATCCTCTTTGCCTGGAATTAGGCTGCATCCATGTCTGGGTATTTTCTCTCATCTCTCTCAATAAACTCTTTTTACTGGCCTAACTAAACTGGCATGTTCTTAAATTCTTTTATGTGACATAGCCAAGAACCTACGGGAATCCAGTGCCTTCTGACTTCAAACCACTGTCTGAAACTGGGGCATGCAAAGTGTGAAATGATTTTGAAATCTCAGAATCAAACTAATGTTTCCAAATCGTCAGAGCAAGCCATGTTTTAAAGTTTCTCAATATGTGATTCTCAACAATCAGAAAGGGAATTTATTAGAAATGCAGAGTCTAGGTTACTATTCTAGAAATTCTGAGACAGATTTTTTGGTAGTGAGGATATGGATTACGTATGCATTTTAACAAGCTCTCGGGGTGATTTTCATTTACACTAAACTTGAAGAATCTCATTCCTGGATTCAGATGTTGTCAAATGCTGCCCAATTCCCTAACATCTTTTCCTTTGAATCACTCCTTTCTGCTCCGTCCCTGCTTCTCACAACTAATGTTTATGTTGCCAGGGCTGTGTACTACCCTGCTTGGCTCCTTGCCGTATTTACTATATCTACCATCAAAAGAAACAAAGCCACCAGCGTAATCAAAGCTGCAGGTTTATGGAAAGAAACTGCTGGAGCAGGGAAATCTCAAACTGGGGTGGTTGGACTGAGAGTCTCAAGGTGGTAAGTAACAATGTCTTATAAAGGCAATTAGGAGATTTCTAAGTGGGAAGTTACAATGATTGGTTGACCTTTAAGTTCTTCATTGCATAGGAAGATCTTGCATAGTGGGGAACAGATATACATTGGTTTGTATAGCATAGTTGCCCTATTTTAATAGGCCATCCCTACTGGGCAGAGACCAACAAATCACTAAATTTTGCATATATTGCCACTTTGTTGGGACTGCTCAGCTTACTTAGAAAGTCCCATACTTAGTCAGTTTTATCATTAGAAGAGCCCCCGCCATATCTCGGAAAGGAGGCTATTTTATCTTTAATTAACGCTACCTTTAGTTAAACTCTATATATTACTGTCAGAATAAACTTTTCAAGCTCAGAACTCTCTTAAAATAACAAATAAATAGCTAGAATTTTCATAGGTTCTCAGTCCTCAAAAACAATGACCTAAGAAGGCAAAGCACCTGGAAATTATTGTGCACTTTTCAGAATAACATATTCTTTGTAAAGCATCATAAAATAATGATATATTCAAATCCTTCATAAGAACTAGAAACAATTTTTCTAGGACAAACTGTTGTATTATGCTAAGTATAATATAAAATGACAGTTTTGAGCACATATCTATTTAAAAGACAAGTTGTTAAACCAAGTGTAATTGGTTGTTTCTGAAATTTTTATTAATATTAAGCTACTACTTGTTTATTTACGTATCTGTGGGTTTGAAAAAAGTTGTATCAAGCATTAGAGATTTAAAAACATATAGGGGAGAAAACTATTTAAAACAAGAAATGTATATCAATTCATTTAAATTCATCTGCATACTGGGAAAAGTCTACCATTATTTTAATTTATTAAGGAACACCGCAGCTGACATAACAGTCTTCTATGGATATACAGTTAAGAACCACTAGCCTGGTGAATAAAATTTAAACTCTTCAGTGTGGAATTGAATAATAATTGTAAATATTTAACTAAGCATCTACTAGATACCAGATACCATGCTATCAAACATTAAATTATTAGCTTGTTTAATCCTTCACAAAATCCATTGTTGTTCCTATTTTACAAGTGAGGAAACCGAGATAGAGGAATATGAATTAGGCCAAACCCACATGATTAAAAAACATTGAATCATAGAAAAACATATACATGAGTCTTTAGAGCTGCATTGTCCATAATATCCAAAAGATTGAAACAACCCCAAATTCCATCCATCAATAGGTGAATGGTTAAACAAAATGTGGTGTATTCATACAATGTAATATTATTTGGCATAAAAAAGTAATGGAGTACTGATACATGCTGCAACTTGGATGAACCTTGTAAACATTATGCTAAGTGAAAGAAACCAGTCTTAAAAGTACAAATATTATATGATTTAGTTCACATGAAATATCCAGAAGAGGAAAATTGAAAATCTATTTAGATAGTTAGTATATCAGGGCTTCTATATGACTGGGGAGAGGGGAGAAAAGATGGAGGTGATAGCTAAATACTGCTGGGTCTGTTTTTGTGATGATGAAAATGTCCTAAAATTGTGATGGTTGGACAAATCTATGAATATACTAAAAATGATTGAATTGTACACTTTAAATGGGTGACTTGTATACAGTTTGTGAATTGTAGCTCAATAAAGCTATTAAAACCAAGAGCTGGGTGCTAAACTTAGGCTATATTATTATCTTCTAAATAAGGGTTTCCATTATTTGATTCAGATGCCTATCATTCTTCAGGGACCAGAAGGATATCTGAGTCTTGTTCTCCTCAAGGCTAATATCAGAATTTCCTAAGGCAGGGAGAATGAGTGGTAGGGGGGATGGGAAATGAGCATAATGGGGAACTACTTACGTCTTTTTTTTAAACAATAAAAAACAATGTCTTTCCCTACAGCTCGACCTAATGACCTTGATGTGCATCTCATTGGAGAGAACCATGTCCCATCATCATTTCTAGCTTTTAGAGAAATTGGGAATTTTCATATTTATGTGGATATATTCTAGTCCCTAAACAAACTATGTTCATGTTTCAAGGAAAAGTGAGAAAATTGATATTTGAAGGCCATTTCATTTTCAGTAAAAGCTGATAGAATACAAGATTCAGTAGATAATCCCTGGTGTCAAAATCTCCTTGCTTTTCCAGAAAGAATGAGAGAAGATATGAGGTTGGCACAACTGAAATGATCACTCATAGCTACATATGACATAAGGCATCTCATACTCTCAAACTCTAAGTGGCAGAAAACTTCCACACCAGTTGACTGTCTATCCCCTGAAATCCAAAAGAATATAGAGTTGAATGGTCCAGAAAAGAGACTATGAAGAATAATCAAAGAGAGAAGATGAACCAAGGGGCCAAGAGAAAGAATTAAAATCCAGAATGTGAAGGTAGGATTGGAATGTCACAGGGACAACTGAAGCCCAGTGGTTCTGTACAACTGTACTGCAGAACAGTACTGTTGGGTTAGGTATAAGATACGCAAGTAGGAACATGAATAATTGTGTGGACCAACTATCTACAAAAGAAAAATGGATGTAAAGATGGATTGTTGTTCCTGAGAGGAAAGAAACTCACAAGGTGAGCCTAAGAATTGCCCTGGATCTCTGCTAGGGACAATTTCCCAGCTGCCATGCAGTGAGCTGCAGGTCAATCAGAATATGTCAGTCTCTCTTATCTAATGAGGCAGGGGTCAGAGTACTGGACCACTGAAGTGGTTGGAATCTGTGGGGCAGGGCATTAGGAAAAGGGATCTGTGGAGATCAAAAAAAGTCCACATGGGAATTCCCCAAAAGTCCTTGGTTGAGAGTGGGGCTGCTCAACCACGGGACATGACCACCCAAAGCTTGCAAGAGAGTGGCTGCTATAGAGGTGGGTTCAGAAATAGAAGACATTACACAGTACTGGGAACTTTGGAGTTATGGCTCAGGCATAGTAAATAGACCTCCTTAAACCCTTCTAACACCATAAGAATCCAGCTGAAAAACTGCTTTGTAAGTAATAACCACATACTAAATAAAGACCCACCATAGACCCACTTTACAAAGGTTAAAACCAAGCCTTAATACGATTTTTAGAAGAGACAGAGTTTGGCGATTAAAGCCCACCAATTTAGGGGAACTCAGGAAACAGATAAAAATTATATGATCTCAAGAACAGAGATATAAAAAGATTAAAGAAAAATGAACAGAACCCCATGAAGTATAGGACAATATTAAACAACTTAACATGTATGTATTGGAATTCCGAAAGGAAAAGAAAGTAGAATGAGGCAAACAGTATCTTTCTTAAATGGTGGCTAAAAAACTTTGACTTATAGTTCCACGAAACTTAGAGACCAGTAAACAAGATAAATACAAGGAAAACCACACCTAGGCATGCCATAGTCACACTAAGAAATCTAAAGATAAATAGAAAATCTTGAATTGTGCAAGAGTGAAAAGGAGCATTGCATATAAAAGAACAGTAATACAAATGAAGGTGTACAACAGTGCAGGCCAGAAAACAATGGAGCAGCATCTTTAAAGTGCTAAAAGAAGGGAAAAAGAAAACTATCAATATGGAATTCTATATCCTCCAAAAAAAGATGGTAAAATAAAGATATATTCAGAAAAACTAAACCAGAGGAAATTCATTTTAAGCAGACCGGCACTATAAGAATTTCTCAAGGATGTTTTTCAGTCTGAATGGAAATTATTCAAGATTGAAACTGCAATTTGCAGGAAGCAGAGAACAGTTGAAATGGAAAATCAGTGAATAAAACTTATGCTTTTTAAAATTTTCTTCTAATTTTCTTAAAAATCAACTGCCTAGCAAAATACTATTATAAGGCAGCATTTATGGGCCCGGCTAGATAGCTCAGTGGATAAAGAGCTCGCTGGGAAACCACATGGGAGGCCCTGGGTTCGGTTCCCGGGTACCTCTCCTAGCGGGCAGACCGCCTTGAGAATGGCAAGCCGCCATGGGCGGGCCGGAGCCGCCGTGGGCAGGGCAAAAAGCTGCCACGGACAGGCAAAAGCCGCCACGGGCAGGGCAGGTCG
>PVKH010005162.1:7627-22533 GCA_004027955.1 Chaetophractus vellerosus
TGACGCTGTTATCCATTCAGTTGACTGCTTATAAAAGGGAACTGATTTCAACATTCGGAGAGAATTTCCCAGCTCGTCTTTGACAGCGAACTTCTCCCAGGAACTCATCGACGACCCTTCATCAGTCTTTCATCGGAGCAAACTCATCGAGGACCCTTCATCAGTCTTTCATCGGAGCCCCTGGCTTGCAGCCTGCCAGTGGAACCTGGACTTGTGTATCCCCACGGTCACGTGAGAGACTCTTATAAATTCTTATATTTTTAACAGAGATCTCGTGTTGATTCTGTTTCCCGAGAGAACCCTGACTAGAACACTTCTCTTCTGTAAACTCCTTACTTTTAGTTGACTTAAGACCATGCATTCATACTTGTATTCTCTTGACTGTCAAACCATTTTTTTTTTAATTTAAGATACTGTACAGAGAACAGTAGAACTTTTAAATTAGAATATTCTCAAGATAAGCAGCATTTTCCCCCCTGGGATGGCTCCCTTGTCTGTTCCCTTGTCTCTTTGCTCATCGTTTTTTGCTCATTGTCTGCTCACTTCTTCCTTTAGAGGCACTGGGAACTGAACCCAGGACCTCCTGTGTGGGAGGCAGGTGCCCTACTGCCTGAGCGACATCCGCTCCCAGCTCGATTTGTTTTTGCTTATTGTTTGCTCATTTTCTGCTCATTGTTTGTCTTCTTTAGGAGGCACCAGGAACTGAACCTGGGGCCTCCCATGTGGGAGGTGGGTGCCCAACTGCCTGAGCTACATTGGCTCCCCTGATAAGCAGCATTTTTAGGTTTAAGTGGTCCTATGAATTTTATATTAATATACTCTAATTTTGCCCTGATAGTTAATGATCATTTTTAGACTTGAAAAATGAAGATTATTTATACTGGTTTTTAAATCCTTATATGTTATGACTTGGTCAGTATACTTCTGAGTTTACGTTTATGAAAGAGTACAATTGCCCTATTTCATACAGTATACAAAATGTAAAGTATTATTTTGATTCCAATATATACATGCAGGATCTAGAAGTTTAGCTGTTAAGTGTCAAGAATAAAAGCCTTGGGAGCCAATGTGGCTCAGTGGTTAAGCACCGGCTTCCCACATATGACGTATGGGGTTCAAGCCCCAGCCCCCCCTCCAAAAAAAAAGAAAAGAAAAAGAAAAACAAAGAAAAAAAGAATAAAGGCCTTGAAATCTGTTTTCCATTTCACTGAAACGGCTCTTACTAAGGTCTGCATTGATCAAATCACAGTGGTTTCTTGTCCCTTAATTTTTAAAAAAATTATATTAGAGAAGTTGTAGGTTTACAGAACAATTTGTCCCTTAATTTTAAAGATTTATTATTTTATTTTCTGCTTTTTGTCCCCCCCCCCTTCGCGGTGATGCGCCGAGTCAGCTTCACTGGTGAGCAGTGGCCTTGCCCACTTGCCGGCGGCCTGCCCCGCTTGCGGGCGGCTCTGCCCTGCCCGCGGGCGGCTCCACTCTGTTTGCAGGCGGCTCTGCCCTGCCCACGCGGGCTCTTGCCTTCTCAAGTGGTCTGCCCGCCCGGAGAGGCCCCGGGGGCCAAACCCAGGGCCTCCCATGTGGTAAACTGGTGCCCTATCCACTGGGCTACAGCCGGCCCCTGTCACTTAATTTTAATGCCTGTTATTTATTTTTAGTGTTTCACAGAATTAACATTTTTCTTCTTGAAACTCTTTTTCCCTTCGTTTCTGCAACATTGTCTCTCCTGATTATCAGCTATATTTTTTTCCACTGACTCAAATTTAGCCACCTGCTGCTCAATTATTGTTTACCCAAGTTCTGTTCTTGACCACCATTTTTTCTTTCTGTCTTCCTTGGCCTCCTACTACCAGTCAGGCTGTTCTAGATAATGCCGCAGCAACATTATCTAAGTCTCAATGACTTGAACATACCCAAGTTTTGTTTCTACAGCTCTGAGTAATAAAGAAACCGAGAAAAAAAAATTGTGGGTTTGTAGGGGATGAGTTTAGAGGTCGTTCTCTCTTTGAGAAAATTATAATTTAAATAAACTTATTTAAAATAGAAGCTATATATAGAGGCAGTTGTGCACAGTTGCCCAAGCTATGAACTCTAGCCTTGAGCATGTACTATATAGCCCCTCTTCCTCACCGTCTCCTGTCTCTATTCTAGCGAAAGCAATTGAGTATAATTGTTTGGCTTTGTTTTAAAATTGAGATATCCAGGATTGGTGGTGCCACCTAGTGGTTAGTTGGGAGCTACTTCCCTATCTTTTTTACTACTCACAACTTGCTTGATTATGGCAGCAGAAAAGTTCTTTTTTTTATTTTATTTTTTTATTTTTTAAAGATTTATTTTTTATTTTATTACATATCTCCCCTCCCCCCCTTGTGGGGACGCGCCGAGGCCGGTCACTGCGCAGGCGCGGCTTTCGCCGCTTGTGGGAGGTTTCTGCTTCCATTCACGGCGGCTCTGCTTCAGTTCGCGGGCGGCTGGCTGCGCTCCATTCGCGGGGGACCTGCCCTGCCCGTGGCAGCTTTTTGCCCTGCCCACGGCGGCTCTGGCCCGCCCATGGCGGCTTGCCCTTCTCAAGGCGGTCTGCCCGCTAAGAGAGGTCCCTGGGAACTGAACCCGGGGCCTCCCATGTGTTATACCGGCACCCTATCCACTGGGCTATATGGCCAGCCCCCCAGAAAAGTTCTTGTACACACAAATATTCCCTCAAACTTCTTACTTTTCACCTCTCTTCCAATTATTGTTTAGTTACCTTAGGAAAACTCTCCTTGATCCTTATTGCATTCATAATTACAAGCCACGCCTACACAGGGCTGTTAGTATAAGAATAGTTTCAGTGATACACCTCTTTATAAAATAAAAGGCCAATATAAGTTATGAAATGACAGTAGATACAATTTTAAAAATAATGCTATGAATATCCACATCTTTTGTTAGGACTTTGAAATATCCTTCACAATTTCTAAAACATCTTTATTTACTTCCCCCTTGGTAAATTAAACATTGTTTCCCTCAAGAATCAGGAGGTTATTTTTTTTTTTTTTGGTAATTTATACCTTATTTAGATTGATTTTAAAATATATGACTCAATATAATTGTCCTTTTTTAATCTTATGTATTTTTTTTTTTTTTTGCTATTAAAAACGTGATTCTGAGATAGGAGCTATGACCCCCAAAAAGTTAATAATCCTTGTTACAGATGTATGTTGCATCTTTGTCTGTCTTCCAATGTCAATGTCTCCTACCTTCTCAATTATATTTTCTCTCTCTTTATACTGCATTCTTCATTATAGAGGTAAGAGGTGTACTTTTCTCAGATTTATCCTCTAGGTCACTTAACTGTCTCTTCAGCTGTTTCTTTTTTTAAAAGCAGTTTTATTGAGATATATTCACAAACCATACAATTCCTCAAAGTATGCATTTAATCGCTTTTAGTATAATCAATTTTATGCATCCATCATGAAAGGTTTTATTTAAAATTTTTTCCCTTAGTATCTTAATGACTTGTATTGGAACAGAATTGTTTGTTGTTGTTTTACTTTATTTTAAAATGGAAATCCATAATATTTCACTTGTAATTTAATAGGCTTTTATGTGATAGACTGGGAACCTGTCAGTAAAAAGTAGCACCCAAGACCCATTGAAGGTCAGGCCTCTGCTTCACTCTCCAGCCAATTCTTGTAAATTCTTTGGTCTAATCCTGTTTGGAGATTTCCTAAGCTACTTACTGATCCAAAAATGCTGGGGCCTCTCTTGCCTTTAGCTTTGCAAATATCATGCCTCTGCTGAAGAAGTCATTTCCCACAGTACTAGCATGGCCAGGTTCTTACTCCAGACCTCAGCTCAGCTGGCCCTTCTTCCAGCAAGTCCTCCCTGATCACACTCCCAGCTAGTGCGCTGCCTGCCTCTGTCATAGCACCTAGCAAGCTACATTGGTAATTGTCTCTTTACTTTTCTGCCAGTTGGGGGTAAGTATTAAGTAGTCATCATCTAATTCAGCACTTGTGACCAACTAGCTGTACAATATCAACAAATGAATAAATGAATGAGCATGCCCAGGTTTAGGAGTCATATAAATCTGCATTTGAATTTCCAGTTTTTGTACTTACTAACCACTTAGGGCAGTGCTTGGTGCACAGTATGCACCCAGTAAGTGTTACAAATTGAAGTGAAAATGTTACTACATTCTCAAGTTAAAATATAAATATGTTAAGACAACTATTTCAACTATACTGTGTTGCATCTTTAGCATTTTTAAAATTCATATGGCATCTGTGAAATTGGTTCTCCCCGATGAACAGGGCCTAGGCAACAAAATAAAACAAGCAAACACGCTATCATAACTCAATTTCCAACCATAAATGACTTTAGCCATGGGTTGGAAATCAAGAATCAAGAGTCTGGAATTCTGGTCTCTCAGGAGGCCTGGCAGTATGGGGCCAGTGTTATGGCCTCACAGCACTTGGCAGCTGTGAGATTGCCTGTTTGCCACAGCCCTCACACTCCTTTTTGTTTTCTTATAACTGGTCTGTTCCATTGTTTTGAGGAATGTGTTTATTTTTCAAAAGACTAAAGATCAAACTGGGGAAATTAAAGGGGATTCTTCCTCAAGGCTCAATGTTAATGCATGTAACCCTCTTGTTATCTCACAGTTGCAGTTGTATTCAGAGGCAAGTGTAGCGCTTCTGAAATTGAATAACCCCAAGGATTTCCAAGAACTGACTAAACAAACTAAGAAGAATATGACCATCGATGGAAAGGAATTGACCATAAGTCCTGCCTATTTATTATGGGATCTGAGTGCCATCAGCCAGGTGAGAGATGCAGAGATTCCTTTAAAACCTGAATCAAGGATTTAGAATGTTAAAGATCATAAGTCATTGAGGAGAAGGAAAAGGACTTATAGAAAGGTGTGTTCATTGGAACTTTTCTAATTTCCAAGTAACTGCCATTGTTTAGTATTAATTAATCCAAGAACTTTTTCTATAACTCATGTTAAAGAAATGCAGTGTCTTTGAAGTGGTTTTTAAAAAAATGTATATATGCATTTTTGGTAATGTTTAAAAGTAGGACTCAATCTGTAAAAGTCTGCCAGAATACCCTGAGAGCAAATTGAGCAGAGGGAAGGATGAGGGGGAGGTGTGACGTAAGAAGTGTGTACATCTTAAGGCGCCAAGTGTTTTCTCAGTCTAAACAGGATGAGGACGTTTCTGCCAGCCGTTTTGAGGATAATGAAGAGCTGAGATACTCATTGCGATCCATCGAGAGGCATGCACCATGGGTTCGGAATATTTTCATCGTCACCAATGGGCAGATTCCATCCTGGCTAAACCTTGACAATCCTCGAGTAACAATAGTAACACACCAGGTACATGACTTCTCAGATATGGTTTCCTTTTCTGTTCTTTTATGTGGTACTGGGCTATCCATAAATTCATTTTTTAAACTTTTCTTTTCTTTTCTCTTCCCTTCCTTTTAAAAACAAAACAAAATTTAAAAATCTCTCTTCATTCACTCTCTATTATTTTTTTCCTGTCAAAAGGATGTTTTTCAGAATTTGAGTCACTTGCCTACCTTTAGTTCACCTGCTATTGAAAGTCACATTCATCGCATCGAAGGACTGTCCCAGAAGTTTATTTACCTGAATGATGACGTCATGTTTGGGAAGGATGTCTGGCCGGATGATTTTTACAGTCACTCCAAAGGTCAGAAGGTGAGAACATAAGAAGTATTCCTAGCTTGGAAATCACTTAGAAGTTATAAAAGGTAAATCAGGGAATCAGTATATTTATAACTATATTCACATTTGATCAGAACAAGCATTTTTGAGTACTAAGTTCAGGAGAGTTAAAAATTAGTAAGCAAACTGCAGTAGGAAAGTTGCTTCCCTCCATTCTCAGACATCCAGAACCCATTCTTCTTCTCCAACTCTTTACATATCTGCCACCACAGCAGAAGAAGCAGAATCACTATGAAGTGCAAAATTGTGGGTAGAATATCAGAAAGTGGCCAAAAAAGAAAAGTAACTCAATTTAGCATTTAAAAAGATGAATGAAATTTCACTGAAGGCAGCCAGTATCACCCTGGCTTTGAGAGGCTGGATGGCGAAGTGGGTAATATCACAGACACAGAAGCCTCCTGGCTCTACCACTTCCCAGCTCTGGGCAGGTGACAACCTCTCATACTCATGTTTCCTACTTGTACAAAGGGGAAAAGATGAATACCACCATAGCATGGTTAGAAGGGCCAAGTGATGAGTTGTAGAACTCTGTAAGTGCTAGTAGCCCAGAGTTATTTTTCTGTTGTTTATGCCACTCCAGTGTGTTTATTCTCCCTTTTCCCTATTCAACTGCCTCCTCTGTAGTAGAGTGTAGGACTTAAAAGTTGAGTTTGTGGCTTAACAGGAGAGACAAACACACTAGTGACTATGCACAATGATTTCGGGGTTGACAAAGGTATACCCTTGGTGCTAAGGAGTAGGAGCTCAGGAGGTTTAAATCAGACAAGTTTAGGGAAGAATTCACATCAGAATTGAAGTGAATTTTGAAGAACAAGTATGAGTTCATTAGAGGAAGACAAGCATTCCAAATAGATGGAATTTGCAAAGGCATGGAGGCTTTAAATTTAAAGGGTGTGTGTGTGTGTGTGTGTGTGTGTGTTTAAATAATTTAAATTTAGAAAGTAACCATGTACCATATCACTCATTTTGAAAGCAGGTGAGTTCACAACTCCAAATGCTTTAAACTGCTGTATTAATTCATCACACGACCTTCCTCATGGAGATAAAAAGGGTATTGAGAGGTCATCTGCCTCTTTTCTCAGCCTTAAGATGAGCTTATGCATAAATGTGCTCGGGATGACTTGTGCTATACTTCCTGCTTGCTTTGACATGCTTTTGTATTTAAAAGCCTGACATTTTGCTATTTTTATTTCAAAATAGATTATAAGACCATGTTCTAAGAAACTAACCCATGAGTTGAGTCTGCTTTACTCAAGATGATCCCTGTTCAGCTCTCTCCTGCCATGCCCTTAGGGCTGCAAAGAGTTTGTCTTTAGAACCCAGACCCAACTAAGCTGAGCCTGCCTTTCAGATTTCTCTCAAGTAGGCAATCCTTAAATGCCTGGATTTCAGAAAGCCACTCTGCTTTGCTGAGATTTAAGCTGAGCAATGAAAAGAGTAGATGTGCTCATTAAGAACTGTCAGCACAGCAGAACTTAGAAAACTACTGCAGGTGCAGGCAGAGTTAAAGCCAGAAGTGCAGGTGAATGTAGACAATCAGCCCTTGGAAAATGTTACCGTTTCCTATAGGCCCAATTTTTTTTTTTCTCCCAGGGATTCTAATTTGAGAGTAAAAAGTATCAGAAATCATGTTATTGTCTCTCTTGTTCTATCATAGGTTTATTTGACATGGCCTGTACCAAACTGTGCTGAGGGTTGCCCGGGATCCTGGATTAAGGATGGCTATTGTGACAAGGCTTGTAATAATTCGGCCTGTGATTGGGATGGTGGTGATTGCTCTGGTAAGAATGTGTTAAAATGTAACTTGTTCATGTTCAATGAATTTTTTTCATTCTTAATTATCATTGATCATATATGGTAGACTTAATTAAACATTCTCATGTATTGGAATAATCAGTAACCCATAGGTTCTTTGGAAGTGATAATGATTGTTCCCATGTGGCCCAGTTATTTATATCATCCATTGTTGAGGGCATTTTCTCAGGTTGGCCCTGCACCTAAAAATGCCTTTTCTTATTATTTCAAATTGAAAATCTGGACCACCTCTAATTAGGGAAGGTCACACGCAAGAATTGCTCTAACTGGTTATTATAGAAGCTGTTGGCTGGCGGCTTCCAGCAGCAGATTGCAGCAGGCCATTGAATATCTGGAAGTGCATAAGAAAGAATCTATTCAGCATTTCTTCTCCCTTTTTCACTTGCTTATATTTGGACTTGTTGATAGTAACATTTTTTTTTGCATTTATTTATTGCCTTTAAATTTTTAAAGCATTTTCATATGCATTATCCATTATCTATTGAATATCTCAGTTACCTAAGAAAGAGAGAGGATGCACACATATTATCATCCCCATAGTACATGTGAGGGAAAGGGTTTGGAAAAGTGTTGGATATTGGAGGAGACAAAGCTCTGAGTTGTGTTTCAGTCAGATCTTTCAGATGCTCTTTTGAGAAACACAATCAGCTGCATGGAGAGGATGCAGGTGTGCAGTGTGGCATCGTGCAGTTCAGAGGACTCAGCCCCTACTAGAACATTCCCATTTAATAACAAAAGGGAGCTAGCAACCAGATTAGGACATGTTTTTCCACAGTCTGGCAGTTGCAGTCTTTAGAATAATCTATTTCCTGTTTCCTTTCTCCCCCATTCCCAAACACACATGCTCCCCTTGAGCAAATTTGAGGCCTATAGACCTAGTAAGTGCCAAGGCCTGGTCATCCCCATCCTGTGCCTTGTCCACTATCAAGTGATGCCCCCATTTTAGTTTTTCTTCTTAAGATAAAGGAACCCTTCTACTAAAGAATGAAGATGAACCTTTTCTCACTGAACTTCACTCATCAATCTTGAAAACATTAAGAAATAAGGAACTGCTTTTTTTTCAAAATCATAATGGCAAGAATGTGTCTTTTTTCTTTCTCTGCACAGGTAACAGTGGAGGTAGTCGCTATGTTCCAGGAGGCGGGGGCACTGGGAGTGTTGGAGTTGGACAGCCCTGGCAGTTTGGTGGAGGAATGAGCAGTGTCTCTTATTGTAATCAAGGATGTGCAAATTCCTGGCTTGCTGATAAATTCTGTGACCAAGCCTGCAATGTCTTGTCCTGTGGGTTTGATGCTGGTGACTGTGGGCAAGGTATATTTATTACAGCTAAAATATACTAAGGATAAGAGGATAAACATTTTTGACAAGTAGAGGGGGTTTGGGGTAGTGGCTGTTATTTAAAATAATTATTCTCTGTGTATCACTTCTCGAGCCCCACATCCAAACTTATTGTAAGTTAAAAATAAGGGGAGGGCACAGATCTTTAGAAACAGTAGGCATCAATGCAGTATCTTTTCGTGTTAATGCTACAGCCTAATTTTTTTGATGAAGCAAAGATACCCTAATGGAAAATACATGGTGAGGGTTTAATTTGGAAACAATAGGAGACCAATAATTCAGTAAATAAGGATGGTTCAAATTCTGGGTCTTGTTAATAACTTAGAATCAATAAATGGCAGTTGTTTGGCAGAAAATTTTATTTTTTCCATTGGACAAAAAGATAGAAATTGATCATTGAAACTTACTGTCAAGAATCATGTCACATTTCTATAATGAGTCAAAGTTAGCATTCTATGTTAATGATGATATTGCCTCAGATAGTAAAATCTAGCTATTGTATTAGAATTCCTGATTATTTTGAAATCAACTTAAAAGTTACTCTTACCAAGTGAAATTAAAACTCAGAGAGTCAAAGAAAAAGGAGGAAAATGCCTAGTTCTTTAAAAAATCATGTTTGTGTTTTTTCTTCCAGATCATTTTCATGAATTATATAAAGTAACTCTTCTCCCAAACCAGACTCACTATGTTGTTCCAAAAGGTGAATGCCTGCCGTATTTCACCTTTGCAGAAATAGCCAAAAAAGGAATTGAAGGGGCCTATAGTGACAATCCAATCATTCGACATGCTTCTATTGCCAATAAGTGGAAAACCATCCACCTCATCATGCACAATGGAATGAATGCAACCACCATACAATTTAATATCACCTTTCAAAATGAAAATGATGAGGAGTTTAAAATCCAGATAACAGTAGAGGTTGACACAAGAGAGATACCAAAACTAAATTCAACGACTCAGAAGTCTGATGAAAATTTGGTTAGCCCCATAACACTTCTTCCACAGGCAGAAATCATGTTTGAGGATATTCCTGAAGAAAAACGTTTTCCAAAGTTCAAGAGACGTGATGGTAACACAACAGGGAGATTCCAAGAGGAGCTGAAAATTCCCCCAGTAAATATTTCACTCCTTCCAAAAGAGGCCCAGTTGAGTCTCATTAACTTGGATTTGCAACTGGAACAAGGAGACATTACCGTGAAAGGATACAATCTATCCAAGTCTGCCTTGCTGAGATCATTTCTGATGAATATTCAGGATGCTAATGTAAATATAAATCAAGACATAAGAATGGATGAAAGAAATGGCAGTTTGGAGGTTACATTGGAAAAACAGGTTCACAAAAATGCCTTGACAAACAGCTTAGAAGCACCTGAAAAATCACAGAGGTCAACTTTCCCTGCTGTAACAGTAAGAGCAGATGGGTATCACCAAGGTCAGAATCCACCCCAGGACCCGGAGAGCAAAATAGGGCTTACATCTGAAAATAGGACCCAAGAAGCAGAAGGCAGAAATGTGTCAAAAGAAAAGCAGTCATTTCTGATTGTTCCACTGGGAAGCCACATGAAGAGAGAAAAGAAAATCACAGGGGAAGAAGAGGAAAATGCTAAAAATAACATAGGCATTAATGAAGTATTGCCTGGAAGAAAATTACAGCATTACACAGAAAGTTACCTGGGCTTTTTGCCATGGGAGAAAAAAAAGTATTTCCAAGATCTTCTTGATGTAAGTTATGTCCAGCCTTATTCTTTCCCAAGCTCAGGAAAAATAAATAACCTTGTAAGTGGTAACAATATAATAACAGAATAACAATATAATAATAGCCCATTATTTCTTTCATGCCTTTCTTACATTGTTTCATTTAATTTTCCCAATCACCCCAATAGTAAAAATACCTTATAAGCATATTTATTCTTGTCGATCCCATTGTACAGTTCCAGAAACAGCCTTAGTGTGACTGAGTAAGGGATTTAGCCAGGGGCAAACCCCGAGTAAGTGGTAGCTTAGGTATAGTATCTTTACTCATCCTGTTGTGCTTTTAAAAATGCTTTTGTGTACATTGTGCCTGTCAGGTCTGATATTTTTTCCAGTTTCACTAATAAAAAAACAGGTTCAGAAGATTCGTTAGCTTCCCCAATATCACAGCAGCTCGTAAGTGTGAGCCAAGCCTCAAGCTTGGAGTGCTGTTCCGCTGTACCGCAGCCCCCACTGTGCTGTGCTGTTACTGTGCTATCGCTGGGGAATGCAAGCTGATTAGAACACGGTTGCTGTTCTTGGAGACTCAGAGACCTGTTGGGGAAACAGATTTGTGGGCAATTAATTGTGGCAATGTGATAAGTGCCTCTCTTGAGTTTTGGACAAGGAGTCCAAAGGACGAATTGCTTAACTCCCTCGAGGTAGTGCAGAAGGCATCCATGAGGAAGTACCCTGGGAGCTGACAGGTCAAGAAAATCAAGGGATCTAGGCTGCATGGGGAAGAAGCACAGCCAGAAGTGGGTGTTAGGCTGAGAGAAAAGCCGGTGGAAGGAGGACTATGTGTTACTGCTCTCAGTGTCCCTGGTACATTGTGCCTGGCGTATTAGGCATTTATTCATTATTGAGTGACGGGTGTGCAGAGCTCTTGCCCATGTTTGTTTCCTCAAATTTTCCTCCTTTCCCACCTGTCCCCAAATTATTACAAAAGCACTATAGGCTAGTGGTAAAGATTGGAAACAATGCAGAAATATATGTTTAAAAAAGGTAAAGATTCTCCCTCCTTCCTCAGTCTCCCTCTTTAAGATAATCACTCAAGAGTTTGGTGGATATCTTCCAGTATCTTTCTGTAGAATTGAAAACATGTAAGCTATAGTTTTTTGTTTTGCAAAAGTGAAATTACACTATACATATATTATTCTGCAGTTGCCTTTGACCTTACTAAGGTATGTGGGCAAACCAACCACATCAGTGCCTTTGTTCTTTTTAACAGCTGCAAGTTATTTAGAATTTTTTTGTGATTACAAATAACATTGCAATAAACATTCTTGTACATATGTCTTACATTTGTGTAAGCTTTTATTTCTGTAGGTAGAATTACTTAGATTAAATGGTCTGGTGCATATCAGATTTAAATGTCATTCTAAAATGGTGCACCTGGTCATATTTCCACAAACTTTATACAAGAGTGTTTGTTCCTCCATAGGCTAACTAGTACTGGTTAATATCAATCTCTTAAGATTTTTATCAGTTTCAGAAGCAAAAATATTTTTGTATAGATTTCAACTTCTGTAAAGTGTATTCATATTCCTTGCTATTTTTCTTTGCCCATTTAGTTTTGCCTCTTACTGGTTTTGAGTGGTTCTTTACATTTTACAGTATCAACACTATTATATGGTAAAACCAAATTTGTTTGTAGCCTATGTTTAAAGCACAAGTACTTACTGCTTTGATGTCAGCCATAGAATTAGCTTGACATTATTAAAACTTCCCTCAGATTTATTTGTAAGTATATTTTTTAAATGTTGCCTTGAATTGGCTATGAAATTTCATGGTCAGTGGCCAGAAGTTGAATACCCTTTAAACAGACCTACATTGTACAACTGTTGTTCTCCAGCCAGGTACAGACTTCCACCGACATCTAGCCCTGCTCTTGGGATCCTTAAATTTACTCATTAGTAACTTTTGCCCCTCGTGTACATTTGGTAACTAATTCATTGGCACATTATATAAAACAGTACCTTTACCTCTGTTAATAAAGTACATCACTAAATATAATCTGGGTATATGTGGAATTCTCTTTTCAGGAAGAAGAATCATTGAAGACACAATTGGCATACTTTACTGATAGCAAACATATTGGGAGGCAACTAAAAGACACATTTGCAGATTCCCTGCGATATGTAAATAAAATTCTAAATAGCAAGTTTGGATTCACATCCCGGAAAGTCCCTGCACACATGCCTCACATGATTGACCGAGTTGTTATGCAAGAACTGCAAGATATGTAAGTCTTGCTTGTGTTTGAGTTGCTTGTATGTTTTCAGAGCTGCCTGCTTGAAATTTGCATCTTTGCTGTGCTAAATTTATGGCTCTAATATTTGATGACTATTATGTTAAAGGTTTCATCTAAATAAGTGAGATAGGAAAAAATTCTCTGTCCATAAATGTTAGGTACCATTTTTTTTAACAAATCAATTTTATCGATAAATATTAATAAAGTATACATCCAGCCAAAGTGAACAATCAGTGGTATTCAGTATAATCACAGTTATGCATTTATTACTTCAGTCATTTTAGAGCATTTTCATTATTCTAGTAATAAGAATAATAACACTAAAAAACAAAAACCAATCAACCAAACAAACAAAACTTATCAGTTAGGTACCATTTTTATTTTGATTATCCACAGCTCTTTATATATTATATTTGGACAGGTTCCCTGAAGAGTTTGATAAGACATCATTCCACAAAGTGCGCCATTCTGAGGATATGCAGTTTGCCTTCTCTTATTTTTATTATCTCATGAGTGCAGTTCAGCCACTGAATATATCTCAAGTTTTTGATGAAGTTGATACAGACCAATCTGGTGTCCTGTCTGACAGAGAAATTCGAACACTGGCTACCAGAATTCACGACCTGCCTTTAAGTTTGCAGGTATTATATATATATATATATTTTTTTTTTTTTTCTAAATGTCAAGGACATTTGAAAATGAAAATTTTAACTTTTTCAGTTTTTCTTTTACTCCTCCAGATTATAGTTTAATGCAAGTACAAGTAATTCTTTGTATTTAATAAGAGTCTTCATAACTAGTCTGCTTTTAGTGCCAAAATTAAAAGCCAATTTGAAGTTAATATTTTATGAGATTATTTTTTAGCCTGTTCAATAGGAATTGATAGTGTGTAATGTGGAGAAGAGCTAGACCATACTTGTATATAAGATTCAGGGCTTCTCAGGTGTGAGTGACTGGGCATCGTGGCCAGGCTGTGGTACTGCACAGTCCACTCCAGGTTGGCTTCCTCTAGTCCCAGGAGTGGGAAACTCACTAACAGAGGCTCTGGAGTGACCCCCCTGGACCACCTCTGTAAAATGGTTGCACACGGCAGGGTGTTCTACTTTGAGACAAAGATGAAATATTTGTGTTGTCTCATTCTGCTCTTTTTAAGGCATCTTAATGTTTACCTTAAGAATCACATACTCAAACTCTCGTTGAAGATAGCATTTAAACCATTTTGGAGACTTTTACATATTTTTTATTTTTAAAACCATAATCTTTACTTATAATGTAAATAACAGGCTTATCCTTTTATTTTGCTTTGTTAGGATTTGACAGGTCTGGAGCACATGTTAATAAATTGCTCAAAAAGGCTTCCTGCTAATATCACTCAGCTAAACAGCATTCCACCAACTCAGGAAGTATACTATGATCCCAATCTGGTAAGTGGTGGGAAAATTTTGCGTGTACAATAAAAGTATATCCTTATCAGATGCTATTTATATCATTTCTGCAAAGCACTTCAAAAACTACAGGCAAGTTCTGTATTTATATGTCTCTGGTGGAGAGCAGTAGCACAGATATCTGAATCATTTATATTTTGCTCTGTTATATCCCCCCGCCCGATGGACATTTAAGCTAATATTTGGATTAGTTGCTTATATTCCATAAGCATTGAGTCCACTAAGGATAATAGAAGGTAGCCCCTTCTATTCTTAGTGGCCTGGGAGAACAGTTCCTGGGGTTAAATATTCACCAAGGAAATATTCATCAAATGGAATACCATCTTTTTTCAAAGCTAAATTCCTTTGATACTGGCACTTTCTTGATCTTAACAAAGGGATCAGTGGATGAGCTGACACAACTACATTGGGGATGCCACCTGGCTGAAGTGATTGAAAGACGCATCCCAATTTCAGAGAAGTTAAGATGTGAAAAAAATATGCATCTTAAAATAGATGACGGTATACTATAGTCATTAGTGTGATGTTTACAGTTTTTATTTTTTTTATTTATTTATTTTTAAAGATTTATTTATTATTTATTACATAT
>PVKH010005163.1:0-22433 GCA_004027955.1 Chaetophractus vellerosus
CTGACTGACCCTTTATTGAGGACGTACTCGTCCTTTTATGCACAAGGTAGGGGAGGGGGGAGTAGGAGGCGGGGCAAGGAAAGGAAGTAGAAATACGTGGCAGGCCAGGATTGGACGCAGTCGGTTGCTAGGGAGGGTTTGGAAGGCGGGAAGGTTTGTGGGTGTGGAAAAGGGTGAGCTACTTCCTTGAAGAAGGAGGAACAGGCCAATCGGCCATTTAAGAATTAGCCCGATCGGCCATTTTGGCTTTTCACTTTCACTTTTCCGGCCGTCTTGGGCTTTAAGGTTTTGGGGCTTATACCGCAGAGAACAACTTTGATTACCATTTCAAATTTTTCTTCAAGTTTTATATTTTACCATATTTCAATTTCAATTTAAAATTTATCTGTAAATGCTTATATGTCATCTAGGTTTTAAAAATGATTTACATGTAGGTATTTATAATCTTATATTTTTATAGTTATTTCCCTATTTTTATGCTATATATGATTTGCTTATTTGCATTTTCTCTTATTTTTTTACCAGTCTTTTATTCTTATTTCTTCCCATTTAATTTATTTCTGACCTTACCTTCATTATATCTTTTTGTTTTCTTTCTTTGGATAGGCATTATCGCTTTTTTTTCCGACATCTTGAGTTACTTGCACCAAATATCTTTTAATCTTCTATATTTTCTGAAAAATATGACTAGAAGTATAAAATTCCCTCTAAATACCACATTAGTGCACTTGTCATTGTCATTGACTATTTCACAATTACATTTAATTTTCTTTAAAATTCATTTACTATTTGCTACTATTTTCTTTATTTTATACATACAATTTTTATTTGTTTTTTATTTCTAATTTTTATAGTACAAAGAACACTATCTACATAATAAAGTTTCTTTGAAATTTAGAAATATTTTGAGATTTCCTTATGATATACTATGTGATCAATTTCCAAAAATCTGTGAGTGTGCTGGAAAGGAATATGTATATTTGGATGTTTGCTGTAATTTGTATACAACTCTAACAGTTTGAGGTTAATAATTGTGTTAAAAGCTTCCATTATTTGTCTTTTGAATGCTTAACTTATCCCCTTATGTGTATGACTCTATCAAACAAGACATACTATATTTTATTGCAGTAACACACATGCCCCAAATCTTAGTAGTTTTTAACAGAAAAAGATAATAGTTCTAACTACACAACATGTATGATATGGGTAAGGCAAAAGATTAGTGAGTGTGAAATAGAGTAAGAATAAAAGTAGTCATTCCAAAATAAGTGAAGAATAAAATGTATGCAAACACATAAGCAGACTTATGACTATAGAGAAAGTAGACCAAAGAAAAGCATAACAAACTGTATAAATGATTCCAAATGTACCAACAATCACAGTTAATGCAGATTTTCTAAATTTCCCAGTCAAAAGACTAATATTACCACATTAGTTAGCCACAAAATTAAAATACAATATAAGGACCCAGAAATTTTAAAGATAAAAAGATGAAAAAATATACAGTCGTTAAATAATATCCAAAAATACACAATAATTTAAAAACTGGTAGAGATATTATAATAGTTTAAGGGAAAGCCATATGGGATATACACAGGATCATTACAACAAAATAAAAGGTAAATTCAATTTAAGAGAATGGCATACTAATTCTAATTTTATGCAACCAATAATGCTTGACAAATTTATATAAAGAAAATAGAAAGTGAAAATTTAAAAAGAAAAGAGCTATAATTGATTAAACAGGAAAAGAAGAAAAATAAATACAACTATGAGTTTTTCTAAAGATCAAAATATCAGTTAAACTCGTTGTGTGAAGAAACAAGGAAGGGGACAAAAATATAAAAGTTAAGGGAAATTAAAATGCAGATAACTACAGATGAAGATTCGATTAAAAGATGCAACTTTATATTTTAAAATGAAAAATCTATAGTAACTAGATGATTTACTAATGAACTAAAATACAAATATTTATAAAATAATAATTTCAAAATGGGATAGGAAAGTTTGGAAAGTTGATTTAAGACCAGTTAAGGTTGTGGATGTAGCTCAGGGGTTGAGTGCTGGCTTCTGGGTTCAATGCCCAGTGCCTCCTTAAAAAAAAAAAAAAGGACCAATCAAGGAAAGAGACACAATATAAGATTAAAATGGTTTCACATCTGACCTCTGTATGAAATTTAAAGAACATATCATTCCAAATATAGAAAAAGATTCAAAGTTCTCCAATTTGTTTAAAATGACTGCATAAATTATATAAATATATACTGAAAGTAAAATTAATTTATAGATTACTCTGGCTTTTGAATACAGAAGGAAAAGCATCTAAAATCTATAAAAATATATATTATGGCCAAATCTACTTTTTTTTCTGGGATATAAGTAAGTTTCAGTAAATGATAATACATCAAGACATCTTTACTCACCAAATTCAAAGCAAAACTAAAATACGTGATCATATAAAGAGATCATGAAAGACATTTAATAAAATACAGCAGCCATTTTAAGTGAAAACTCAAATTTATAAGCAGAAAAAAAGCTATTTAAATATAAGATTGAATTTATCAAAAGAAAACAGTAAACATCATTTAAAAACTTAAATATTAACTTAATTTTAAATACTATCAGGAACTAGACCAGGAGTTTTTCATTTCTAGTACATGTAATAAAAATAAATTATTAGCAAAATAAAATAAATATGTATTTTGATATATAATAATACATAGGTCATATTTTATTAAATAAAATGCTTGAGAAAAAAGAGGCTCTATTACTGTTGACTACATATTGTATTTTGAGGAAACACTGGAGACTCTGGGGGACTAAAGAACTTACCTGAATTTGCTAATATGGCTGTATCGAGCTAATACTAAAATGTTTAGTTGTTTTGAATAAGCAATAGGCACTTATAATTTGATGTTAAAAGCATATTATGTATAATAGCAGCAACAAACAAAGGAGCTGGGAAAAAATCAATAGGAAAGACACAGAAACGATAGACACAAAACTGTAGCACACACTGAAAGACGTAAATCAAAATAACATATTGAAAGATATAACAGGGTATTGAAAATATCTTAATATTATGAAAATATAAATTTTCCCAAAATCCAAGTATGTACTTAATTTTATTTCAATTACTATATTGACAGGGATGGCATTCTTTACTTTGGGGTGGTGGTGTGGGGATGGAAGGGAGTTGTGAGAACTGAATATAAATAAACTTAGATTCAAAAGTCAGAATTACTAAGAATTTATGAAAAAAGGAAATTGAGATGGATTATTTGCCTCACTAAATATTATAATATAAATATATAAAGCCACTGTATTCAAATCAATGTAGTCTTGGCATAAAAAATAAATAAATTTGTGAAACAAAATAGAGAAGACAAAAATAGAACCAAGTTTATGGGAGAATTTATTATGTAACAAAAATTATATATTAATTTGATGAGAATTGGGATTTATTTAAAATAGTGCTGCCAAGATTGTTTGTTTTTCTAAAAACAAATAAACTTGGACCCCTACCTCATACTCTGTCCCAAAATGAAATCCAGTTACATTAAATATATAAATAAAAAATATTGCAAACCAGAAATTGTGAAGGAAATACAGTTAAATATATGTATAAGCAAGGAATGGACAGGGACTTCATAATTTAGGTGATATAAAAGTATTAAAAACAAACATTTATTTCTGTATAATTAAAAAGTTTTATAGCAAAAGGTAATATTAACTCCGTTAATAGAATCATAATTTTGAAAATAAATTTATTTGCAATGAAAATAACAACATATCATTTTCTATAACAAACACTAAAATCATGTAATGTAACAACAAAAATATTAAAAGCCAGAAGAAAAAAATGGTCATAGGAAACTGACTAGACAATTTACTGAAGAGTCATACAAAGGTTAACAAATAATATATAAAAAAATGTTAGGGGATCGGCTGTAGCCCAGTGGCTAGGGCACCGGTTCACCACATGGGAGGCCCCGGGTTCGGTTCCCGGGGACTTCTCCGGGAGGGCAGACCGCCTTGAGAACGGCAAGCCACTATGGGCAGGGCAGAGCCACCATGGGCAGGGCAAAAGGCCACCACAGGCAGGGCAAGCCGCCCACGAATGGAAGCAAAAAGCCGCCCGCGAATGGAAGCAAAATGCCACCCGTGAACAGAAGCAAAAAAGCCACCCATGAACGGAGCAGAGCTGCCTGTGCAGTGAGCTGACTCGGCACGTCGCCACAACGGGGGGAGACAAAGCAGACACAGAAGAGCACAAAGATGAACACAGCAGGAACGAGCAGAAAGGGGGGGATATGTAACCAAAAAAATAAAACAAAAAAAATGTTAAAACTCTTATTTTGTCAGAGAAAATAACATTAAGGTATCAATGAGGAATCTATTTTCAGCCCTTCCGACTGACAAAAATAAACATGAGCTATAGCATCCAGTCCTTGGAAAGAGTTCAGAAGAATATGGTACTATACTTTACTAGTAGAAATGCAAATTACCTAACCTTTTTGGAAAACATCCTGCAAAATCAATAAAAGTAAAATGCACTCACTCTTCAACCAATGGAGCCATACCTAGGAATCTAGCACGTAGAATTAATCCAATGTCCAAGATGCTAGGATAAGGATGTATTTATCAGCATCATTTCTATTAGCAGAATGATTTGATGATTGAATATATTTTGGCAAAACTCATTGTGAAATACCATGTAGTAATTAAACAATAATAAATTCCAACTATGGAAATTGACTTGCAGAGAGTCCCATGAAGTATTATTGAAATAAAACAAGATATGCATATTATAAAATCCTATTATGCTAAACAATATGACAAATATTATATTTGTGTATATAAAACATTATACACAATTGTATGACCATGAAGAATCTGAATTTTAGAATGATTTATTTGGCTGTTTAGATGCAAATGGTTTGCAATGGAGCAATAATAGAGGTGGCACTATCCAGATACTATTATAACATTAAGTGGAAATTATGTTGAATGGAACCATGTTAATGGCAGCAGGAATGAAGAGAATTTTATAGTTAGGAAAGTATATGCATCTATATTGTCCAATAAAATAGCCAATAGTCACATGTGGCTGTTTAAATTTAAATAAAATAAAAATTCACGGGAGCTGATGTAGCTCAGTGGTTGAGCACCTGCTTCCCATGCATGAGGTCTCGGGTTCAAACTCCAGTGCTTTAAAAAAGGAAAAAAAAAAACAAATCAGCTCCTTGGGCACACTAACCACCTTTCATACTCACTAGGCATGCGTAGGTAGTGACTATCATATTGAACTGTGCAGAGCGCTTCCAGAGAGGTCTATTAGACAACACTGTCTTAGATGGGCAATTTGGTTGACATTTGTACAGGTTGTCATTAAAATCTAGAAAAAGGTACTGTGTTACTTTATATTTTGAAGTCATTTGTTGAAACGTTTTATATATTTGCCTTTATTTCCAGACTTTATGAGCCCTATACTTATGATTGTTATATCTTTAATGTATATTTAATGAAAGGTGAAAATTGGAGCAAAATTTTCAGATTTGTGGATGACAAAAGTTTGAAAGAATAGTTTGGGCAGGGGCTACAAGCCATCTATGCCAGCAAATATTCTCTTCTTATTCCTTAGTAAAAGAAACCCATTTATTTTTATTTTTATTTATTTTTATTTATTTATTTAATTCTTGCCCCACCTCCCACACCTCTCACAACCTCCCACATATACATTCTTCATTAGTGTGGCACATCACCTGCAATAGATATACACATTTTGAGGCTTTGCCACTAAGCATGGTCCACAGTTCAGACTGTAGACCACACTCTCTCCCACACAGTTCTGCATGATATATGATGATATGAAATGACCTATATCCGCCATTGCAACGTCACCCAGGACAATTCCCAAGTCCCAAAAAAGCCCCCGTATTACAACTGCCCTTCCCTCTCCCTGCCCCCAAAGTGGCCACTGGCTCCACATAATTTTGTAATTTCTTCCATTGCGTGAATCACAATAAGTCTACAACAGAATACCAACCAGTAAGTGTACTCTAGTCCATAGCTCTTCCCCCAATCCTGAGGAGTCTGGGATGGTGATGTCCCCTCCACCTCCAAGTGAAAGGGAGCTTATATCCCATGGATAAGATGAATGAGAATATCCTGCCTGCAGGAGCCCATTTTTAATTGAACCCATTGCCAGCCAGAATAAAAAGTACATTTTCTAACATTCCTTGTAGTGATGTGCAATCATAGACTTTACAAAATAAAATAAAACCAAACAAACAAACAAAAATTTCCACTTTGACCTTTATTTCCTCTGGCAGGCAACTCAGAAGTGATAACTGGAGCTTAAGTGCAACATGAGGTGACCTGGAAGATGGAAGACAGGTGCCAGATAGTGGAAAAGGGACACTGGTGGCACTGTGGTGCCACTGTAGCAGCCCTGAATTGCATACTTCTTGATGGCTTCTACATGAGAGAGCTACATTTTTATTTTGTTTAAGCCATAGTTATTATTTCTTCTCATTATATGCAGCTGAACTAATAGAATTTGGGCTGTTAAATATTCAATTAATGATTAAATAATAAATTAAATATTTTAAATCAAACTCATGAAGTTTTTCATTTGAATGAAGGGCTGAAAGTTGAAAGCTCATACTTAATATGATAAAACTTAAATGTATTCCATTAAGTATAGAAAGTCAAAAGCAGACTGTATAAGCACAGAACAGAGATATATATGTTAGCAACTTAAGGGTAACAGTCAATGGTCACTAGTATGAGCTTTCTACTAAATGTAACTTTGGGTTGCAATAATGGCAGTATGATGTCAAGAATGTTGGTGGATGAAGTAATAATTTGTATCTACTCTGAAAATCAGGTGCCACCTGGTGGGTAATGCACAGTTTTAAGCTCCACATTTTAATAGGAATATGAACAAACTGCAGAATGTTCAGAAGAGATCAGTCAGAAATGTACAGAGTACGGGGTACTTATATCTGTCTTTGTGCATTAGAAGTTTTTTCAGTAGAGATAGGACACCAGGGAGGATGATTTGGCCTTAATATATTAAACCCTAGTGGGTAGAATTAAAACCAATTGTTAGGGCTTCAGATAGATGAGTTTGGGTTTAATATAAAGGTGTACTCTCTAATTGTGAAGGCTGCACAAGGATAAAATTAATTTCTTCTGAACACACTGTTTCCTGTCAATGTAGGGGACTTAGGCCAAATAACCACACGGTGGAGATGTTGTAGTGGGAATTCAGCCATTTGATGGCTTGTTGGACTAGAGGACAATTAAGGTTACTGCCAAATCCTAGATTCTATAAATTCATGGGGCAAACGTATAGGGAAATAAAGCCTCAAATTTATTATTGAACGTAATATTCAAATTCTTATATTTCAAATCTGCTATGTTACCCCTTAGCTTAATTTATATTTTTTAAAAATTATATCCTGAACATGTTTGATGCAGAAACATTCCAGTATGCTAAACACTGGCTTGAAATTTAAAATTATAAGTACCTGCCATATAAAAGCTCTAAAATCAGCACAAGGAGAGTGCTTTCATTTTACAAATGTATAAAAATATATACGGCTAAAATAGTATTAAAGATAAATATTACAGAAAGAACACAATAACCCCAAAATGGGTCAGCACAAGCTATCCAATTGATTAGATGCTTGCAGAAAACCACAGCAAATGGCAAAATCAATTCACCAATCAGCTTTTCAGTGTTTTATTCTAAACTCAGCCAGCTGGGCAATTAGACATATGCTTGGTGTTTTTATGTCTTTCATTGAAGAAAGCATCATTTTCCTTTTGGAAGCAGATGGTTAGGAACTATAGATGGGCCAAAGTTCACTAAGGTTACTATCCTACAAACAGAGTAAATTGATCTGGTAGAATATGCTAGTTTGAATCTCCTGAATGATTTAAAACTGAGACCGAAGTCTTCCTGAGTTGATATTTGGTTATAGGTTTTTGTGGCTAAGAAATTACTCAATTACATTTTAATGCTGTGATTCCCCATTGTTATTTATACAATGTTCCACTCAATTTATTTTTTGTAGGTTAATAGCTTATGCTTCAACTCAAGGAATAAAATTTCAAATGATTATCATTTTAGATTTTGTGGGTTTTTTTTGTTTTTTATTAAAGGGCGATAAAAGAAATGCAAATTTTTGGAAAGCAGCCTTCAAAATAATGTATTGCTGAGGTCAAATTCTGTTGTTTGAAGCAAATTATTTAGTAATCAGTGTTTTCAGATGAATGTTTAAAATGGGCAAAGATCAACATTTTAGAGCTGAGAGTGAAATTCTGAAAGGAATTATTCTAATTCCTTTATACAGATGAAGGATCTTATGCCTGAGATTTCAAACTCACTCCAGACAGTATCTGATCTAGAACCCATGAGTTTACCAGATTCACAGGTGATGATTTTGTCTTCTACAATTGCATTTGTCTACATGAGGTAGTCATAATATTAAGGTATTAATTTCTCTGTGCTCAAGAAGGTTAGAACAGGATATCAGAGCTATAGCTCACTGAAGTGAAACTGCACCAAGTACTAGCAATTCCTTTATGTCTTTACAAAGGTTTTCTCTTGATTTTGCTATCATGTTTGAATACTAATCTGGGAAAATAGTGTTTTATTGATTGATAATTTTTTAGTTAACTAGGGTTCATAGAGTAAACAAAGCCTTCTCTTGATCATACATTTTTGGGGAATTTATCTAGTATCCTGTTAGCAAAATTTAATTGAGTATGAGTATAAGATGGGATTTATAGGTACCTGAAAACCAAGGAACAGAAACCATTGGTTCACTGGCCTGTGATCTCCTTGAGGTCTGAATGATATCCATATTTGTATGGCCAAAGTCCAGGAGAGTGTCTGGCACACAATTGGCATTCACTTAACGCTTGTGAATGAGAGAAACAATGAATGAATGAATAAAAAGAAAGATGTCAGGTATAGAATATAGAAAAGAAATAAAACCATTACATAAAAGCCACAATTTATTTAGTAATACGGTATAATGTAAGCACAGCCTTGATTTATTTGCAGAAGTTTGTGCTTCATCATACTTAAAGTTGACATGAGGGATGCAAACTACTGTGCCAGTGAAGTTATAATATGTAAGGCAACTTCAAATGAGTTAAAAACACGCTTGAATACTAAATTGAAAAAGGTAGGGGGGCTTCATGTTTTAAAACATCTCTGTATGATTAGGGTGCCTAAAATATTTCATATATTTTTATTCAATATTAAAGTCAGTTTTGTTTAAAATGTTCAGATTTCCTGAGTCTAGCCAAAAATATCACATGTAAAAGAACCATTTGATAAATTCCAAGTGGATTAAATATTTTAGAGTGAAGTGAAATCATAAAACTACTACATGATAACATGGGAAAATTATTTTAATGTAGATTGATGAAGATCTTTCTTCCAAAACATGACACAAAATCCAAAGCCATAAATTAAAAGATTGATAGAGGTGACTACATTAAAACAGACAGATAGAAGCAAACAAAAACCTTCTGAGAGGTAAGAAAAATCAAAAGCCCAATGAAAAACTGGAAAAAAATAATACTGCAAACATACCACAAAGGGCTAGTTTCCTTCAAGTGTAAATAACTCTTGGGAAAAGGATGACAAACTCAATAGAAAAATGAACAAACCATAGGAGCAGACAATGAGATGGAAAAAAAATGCAATGGCCTTAAAGATATAAAAATGTGCTCAATTTCACTATTTATGAGAGAATTCTAAATAAAACCAATATTGAGATTTCATTTCTTACTGTAAGACCAGAAAAATAGATCCACTTTTGATAAAATACTCTGCTGGTCAACTGTGGAAAAACAAGCTGTCCCAAAGTGATGTGATAATATTGATCAAGATTATATTTAAATATTCCCTTTGATCTAGCAAACTATTTATCCAAAAGATTGACTCTCAATTACGCAAAATGTTATATATAAAGATGTATTTTCTAAAAAGATATATTTACTAGATTATTTATATTTGGAAAAGATTGGTAAAATCTAAATATCCATTATTGAAGGATAAATTACGTTACATCCACACACATATCATGCAATTGTGATAAATGGTGTGGAATCTTTACATATTATATGGAAAATTCTCCAACAGGAGAAAGTAACCAAGTAGCAGAAAAATGTGAGACTCTTCTAACTAGTAAAAATGGGGAAAAAATATATCTGTTTATCTTTATTGGCTTGGAGCCAGACTTATTGAGCTCATATTATGATTCTGCAACTAATTGAATGATCATTTGAAAAAGGCTAAATCTCCTAGTGCCTCAGTCGTCTCATTAGTAAAACACTGATAACAATAGCGCCAATATAATGTTATAACTTATAACACAGTTTTTGGCATACAATAAGAGCTATATAAGTATTAGCTTCAGTATAATAATTGTTATTTATAATTATGTAGTGAACTTATATATTGTAATTATACAGAATCTATAACTTACATAATTATAATTATTTTCTTTTTTATGGATTTTACAAATCTATGGAAGGATAAATAAAGAAATAATTAAACACTTCACCTAATTGTGAGGATGCCGACTGATAATGATGGCCTCTTCTTGCAATTTTTAATGTTTGTACCATGTGATTATATTGTTTTTTTTATTGTATTGTTGATCAATCTAGAGATGTTTATAATTGCAAATCCATTTTGTATTAAAAATGATACTTAAAATAAAAATTTACATTTACTCATGAGCTGTATTTTCTGTCAGCTTCAAGCATCTTTATACTCTGGGAAATTATGTGTGTGTTTCACAGGATTCTGTCAATTCAGATGGATTGGAAAGAGATTGGGAAATAGAGAAATTTAGGAGTTGAAGCCCTGAAAATAGCTTTGGATTTCTCACCATCTAAAGCATATTAATCTAAAGATATAAATCTTTATAAATCTCTATATAAAGATTTATTAGGGAACCCAGGACAATAAAAATATAAGCACCAAATAGAAAATTGTAAAAAGTATTTCTAACTTTTAATAAGACCATTTTACTCCTCTTCATCTTGATTTTTTGGACGTTTCCAATCAACAACCTGAAAGAAAGTCATATCTTGATGCCAATCTTCTATCTAGTTTCAAAAATAAATAAAAATATAATTTCATAAATTAATTTTAAAATCAGAAAAAAATGAATGTTTCTTGTGTAATGTTAATAACCCAAAGTAAAATGATTTTTAATCAATAGATGTCTCACCATTGACACTAAAAAATATTGATGAGTAATGTCTTTGGTTAACAAATTATTTTCACTTGTGGTAGATTGCTGTATTCTCAATTCTTCATTCCTTTCTCAGCCTCGTGACTTTGCATTTCCTCCCACTAAAGCTAGAGTATAATTTTCTGCCTCATTGTGTTGTGCTTGACTACATAACTGGCATTGAACAAAAGGATATATGAACATGCAAACAGTGGCTTGGAATTTGTTAGCACATTTGGGTTAACCCTCTTCTCTTCTGCTATTGCCAAGAGAAGAACATGTCTCAGATAGCCTATTGGTCTAAGGAGCATGAGAGACAAATGCAGCAAACCTGAAACCAAGCTGCACCTTGCAGCCAAGCCCAGTGATACCCAGCCTAGATCAGCTAAATCCAAGATAACCCACGGGCACATAAGCTAGAAATAAATGATTCTTGCTTTAAGTCACTGAGTGTTGGAGTAGTTTGTTGTGCAACATATTGTGACAAATAGCTCACTGATAGGTTGCATATTATTTTAACAATAGCTAACTCTTACATTATCATTTGTTATGGATCCATTTAAATAAGGAACTCATTAAATATCATAAATTTGGCAATTCTTTCAGGAATTTAATGCTTCATCTCCTTCTCCGAAATCCTAGGTTTAGAATCTAAATTTCTATAGATAAAGGAAAGTAAGTATATGAATTGCTATGCTTTAGATATAGCCAGAGTCATCTGTTTAAATCTGTATTTCCTTTATCTAGGGAAGTACTTAAAACATTGTGGATGATCAATATGTGCATGTTGACTAAGCAAATGAAAAAAAAAATAATAAATGAAGGCATGACACATTAAATGGATCAAATTTCCTGATGGCTGCAAATTCTTTGCCACTTCTCCCATCAAGATACACAGTTTATTTTCCTTCCCTTTATATGTGGCTGGATCTGTGATTGCGTTGACTAATAGAATATAGTAGAAATTATACTTTGTAACGTCTGAGGTTTGGCCTTGAGAGGTTGAGGTTAAAACTTTCACTTTGCACCGAAAGAATGCTCCCTCTTGGGCACCAGTCACCATGTTGTAAGAAGTCCACAGACAGAGGACACATAGAGGACTGAAAACCTCTGCTCCACAGCCCACGCTGAGTTCTTAGCCAACAGCTATGACTAGCTGCCAGCTGTGTGAGTGAGCCATCTGGTATATTCCAGTCCAGCTGAGCCTTCACATGGATACAGTCCCAAACAAAACCACATGGAACAGAAGAATTGCCCAAATGAGCCCACCCAATCCACAGATTTGTAAGAGCTAATAAGTAAATATTGTTTTATGCCACTTAGTTATGGAATTGTGTGTTATGAAGCAAGATATAATTGAAATCCTGATGAGTAAACTAATTCTGGGTTTTGAATTAATTGTTTCTTATATATCTCTATGACCTTATGTGGTACTGTAAAAATACGGTGATTATGCTCTCTGCTATCACAAGTTGGGGTTTAGCTCTTTCCTGTGGCTATAGCCTCGGGAACATAGTTCTGTCCTTATTTTTAGTGGAATCTGTAAATAATTTTGGGGAATCCTTCCCCCAGAGGTCTCCAATATGGCCTACACCATTTTATGTCCACACATTATTCTTAATATTTTAGCTATTATAGATTTAGATCAGGCATTTCATGTAAAATGTAGAGTTTTAGCTTCTCTTCAGAAATATATAGTTCTTGCAACATTGGGTATGTTTTCTTCATGGCACATCAGGATATACACTAGATTTGTGTTCCTGCATGGAGTTGAGTAGAAGCAAGATTATTTAAGTCAGAAATCATTTTGCAGTTCTGCACAGTCTTCACTAGATCTCTTTCTCACAGTATATCGGAACTCATGTTTACAAAATTCAGAAATTCCAATATACACTAGTTTAAGTAAAAAGGGAGGATTTTGTTTTGAGTAATTGAAAATTTCTGTGGTAGTATTATGTTTAGGTGTGTCTTGGCCCTGAGACCAGAGTCTTCCATTTCTCTTAATACTTAGCTCTTCCTTTCTCTGGCATGATTTAATTATCAGTCTTCAGTGTGACAATTGGACCCTCCAGGTTCACCTCCTCCAAATACAAAAGAGAGAAATACGCTCCTTCTATAGTCCCACTAAGACTCATTACTTCTCCCCTGTTCTGATTGCATGAGCTCCTAACTGAACTATGGCTGGGGAATCATAGGGTTTGGATTGATGAGACCTCAGGAAAAATAGTGAAACCATTACTAGAACAAGGTAAAATAGTTGCTAAGAAAAATCAACAAAAGTTCATTACACTAATCTTTTCCTCTCCTGTTGGATAGAGTCCATCTCTGGGCTACTGCAGTCTAGACAGAAGATAAGGATGCTGTTTTTCCAGTGTCTTAAATCTATCATCCCACATTTATCCAACCACTTCAGTGAAAGAAATGTAATTTTAACAAAATATTTTGTTAAATATTTTGATTCCGAAGAACCACTAACTTCTCAACCAGAAGATTTCAGCCTTACTTTACTCTTTGTTTTAAATGGTTGTCTTCTAAACTCCTAGATCTTTGACAAGGTGTTTTCCCAGCCCTAAATTTTATTAAACCCTTAGCTTTAGTTCATGATTATCTATTCTAGCGAAAGTAAGCAACAGCTCTTATTTAGTCCCAACCTTTCTTCTCTCTGCTCAGACTAAACCCACAGATAATTTCTTCGAATTCTCCAAGCTACAGTTTAATTCTCAATCTTCAGATAGTCTCTCTATTCTTTTTTTTTTCTTCCCGTTTTCTATGGTTAGCTGAAGGTTAACTTTATTTTAGGTTTTCATTTGCCCTTATATTTCCTCATAATTTGCTCCTCTTTTGACAATTATCTTCTGATTTGTAGTAGGATAACTTGCTCCCATTTTTGATTCAATGCTTAGGGTAGGAAGAGCTAGTCTATGGAAATAGTCTTTCAGTGTAGAATGCATAAATGATTTATCATCCCACACTTGTCACATATATTACACACTGTGGTACATGTCACAGTTCTATGTTGAACTGGAATTCGAGTTTTGTTTTAGGCACATCAACCTATACTGTGTAAAAGTTGCAAGACCAATTTTCTTAAACCTATGCACTTTCCTGTATGTTTGAACTATTTCACAATTAATTCTATTTCATCAGAAGGGAGAAAAGTACCAGCAAATTTTGAGTTTGTAGTTCTCTAGGCCCTTGACTGTAGGTTGGCTTAAATGGTTCATGAAGAAATTTAGTGAAAGCTTGCCTACATATTGCAATTTTGAAAGAACAAGCAAAAGTTCACAGTCAACTGAACAAAAATGAGGATTTCAAAGCTTCTGAGGACTTTCAAGATGGGAGTGCTGTCATGGGATAAGCGCATTGATTTTGGAGATGAATCTCATTTTAGTTTCCACAAAGCTGCTGGACCATTTCCTAGATATTGTAGAAAGCAATTGAAGATGGCGTGGTGTAATGTTGAACAGTTACACTCAACCAGTCTCTATTAAAAAGAATTTCTAAAAAAGTAACAGATAAAATTTTGTCCTCAGTATATATGGCATGATTCTCATGATTTGCTCTTCTACAAATATCTCCTCGGGAACTTACTTATTTTCTTCAAAATGATTCTGGATTTGAGAAGTAGAATATGTTTCTTACCTAGTATGAACTTTTACAAAGAAAAAAATGCAAGTATTTCATATTTTCTCATTTTAAATGAATGTTGACATAATTATTTTATCATGTGGTGTGGGTTAAAATTAAGGATTATTAATGTTAAATATAGGTCTGTATATCTTTATGCCAAATTATTTTAACAGTATCTCTTTTCTTTTAAAATTCAATTTTTAATTTCTTAAATACTTTGTACCACCTGGAATAAAGGTTTTTAGTAATCTGTAAATGAAGTTATAAAATGTAATGATCTTCTGATTTATTGATTTTATCTGGGGTGTACCCCTTCGAAGATTTACTTTTTAGTTTATTCTAATAACTTGAGCCCCGTGCTAATGCTCAATTTGCCATGGACAAGTACAGTATTAAAATTGTGGATTGAGGTTTTTTGGGTCACTGATTCAACTTAAAGGGATGTTAATTCTGGCACATTTAAATTCTTCACATGTAAATCTGAAGAGGGAGTGGCAAGGTAGGGGAGGGGGACCCTCTATTGTTTTGCAATGAAAAACACTTAAGAAGCCATTGTTATCCATGAAGCATTTTCAAAAACACACCTAGGAAGAGTACCAGCAGGCTGTTTACCTATATGTAATCAAAATATGCCTGGCACAGTGTGTAAGGAACCCAAGGCAGGAGACAAGTATCTGCCTTTCAACAAGCATAGGAGTGTGGTCAAAGGAAAGCTGCAGCTTTTGATTTGTCCTTGATATTGTTTTGGGTATGACTGGGAGTTTAATGATGTTGGCACAAGGCCTGAAATGCAATTTGCTATTTTTATTACTCTGTCAATATGGTGCATTAAGGTCCTCAATACTCTTCAACAAATAGAAAAGAAAAATAAAGGAAACTTTTATGTCAAACACTGTGGAAATTAAAACAGAAAAATCCTTAATACTGGGTCTAGATTAAAGCTTTTGAGTTAGTCTAATTTATTAATTTAAAACTATGATGAAAACTTAAACTATATAGAGATGTATGGTTTCTAGGATTGCCTCTAAGAAGTCTTTCAAGCAGAATCCTTTTCTTTGTTGTGTCTGCATTATAAAGGAAAAAGGCCCAAGGGGAAAACAAGGCCTTGCTTTCATCTCAAAAAGCCTTTCTGGCTAGGAATAAGCAAAGTTAGTTAACTGTATTAATCAGTGGTCAAATCAAAATAAAGCTATGAGATAAGAATGAAAAGGAAGAAAATAATTTATAATTTTGACATCACCTCCCCCCACCCCAGTGCTTCTTATCTTTAATTAAGCCACACTGATAATACTAACATGTATTAAAGATCAAGATTTACCTCAGCCATTACACCACAAATCCCCTCAAGCTTAAAGCATGGCATTTTTTTCTGAGGAATTTTTTTTCTGTTAATCTCGGATATTACCAAATTATACCATGCAAAATAATTTTGAAAATTGCTTGTAATTGAGGTAAATGTGCAGTTTTTGCCTAAATTTTCCACATAATTACTTTAATTCATCACTTGGCTTTTCTATAAAATCCCAGTGTAGCAGCATTTAGGTCATGTTTCTCTAAAGAAAAAAAAAGGCTTGACATTTTGGTTCTTAATTTAAGTAGTATCCCAGGTTTTGTTATATAGGTGGAGTTTACTTGTAATTTTAAATGCTCAGTGTTATGAATTAGAGTTACCGAAGTGAATAGAAGTATTGTAATTAGGTTATACTGTTTATTTGTATGTTTGTCACTGAAAAGAAAGGGAATTTTCTATGCCAACATCCAGGTAGAGGTAATCTCTTCCTAAGAGCTAATCCCATCAATGATCAATTTACTCTTATTCATAGAAATTTTCAGATGATTGTATTGATTTTATTTTTTATTTGTTTGCTTGTTAGTTAATTTCCATACATTCAGCATTCAGTTTCTGTCTCTTCAGAGCTGTAGTAGGCAAACTTTTTCTGTAAAGGGACAGACTAAATATTTCAGGCTTTGCAGGACATATGGTCTCTTGCAACTACTCAACTCTTACCACAGAAGCAGCCACAGACAATATATAAACAAAGAGCAAAGAGGGTGGCTCTATTCTAAAAAAAAAAAAAAAAAAAAAAAACCTTTATTTACAAAACAGGGGCAAACTGGATTTGGTCCCAAGCCTTAGTTTGCCAAGCCTGCTTTAACTTTTGTGAAATTCTTCAGGGTGGGAACAGAGATTTATTCAAGTTTTTAATTTCTAGCACTTATAGAGTACATGGATCCTTTATTCTTCCAATAAAGTTATCAATATTTTTTATGATTCACTTGATCACTGGATATGAGACATTTATGAGGCTCCATCTTTTGAAATTAATAAATTATCTGTGGAAGATACTTTGAGAACATGTAAATTTCTTCTTCCTTACCAATCATTCACCCAGTGGTTTTAGCATCCGTTGATGATTTTTTTCCATGAATCAGTTTTTACCATGGTAGTTGCAAAAAACAGCAGGAACTTATTTATGGAAATAATGCACATGCTTTCTTCACATCAAAGATGACACATTTTCTGTATATTTAACTTGTATCAGGAATTCGCTGTTCTTTAGAGTTAGAGGGACTCAGTCAAGCAAGTTTTCAATATTTTCGTTTATATGAATGAACTTATTCCACTAGAAATATATTGAATTAATGCCCAATATTATTATGGGGATTAAAATCAATCATGAATATAACCTGAAAGAATACTACTATCGCACTTCATTCAAACTCAAGTAAAATTTTCCCTACTTTGAATGATCATGTTTTAATTTGGCAAAGTGGGTCTTTGGGAGGTGCAATATATGTGACAAATATTTTCCAGAATATCTGTTTCTTCACTACTACAGCGTATGGTAAAGCTAACGATTCCCCACCCTCTTGAAGGTAGGCATCGCCAAATGACAAATTGTGGCCAATGAAATGTATATATAGCCAGTGGGAATAATAATAATTCCTAACGTTTATTGAATATTATGTGTGGAAGAATATTTTAAACAAATTTTATTTATTATTTCATTAGCTACTCACCCCAGCACAAAAACAAATAGATGAAATTCCTGGCTAATTTCTACCAAACTACCTGAAAACTCCATTTATCAATGCTTTGGAATATGTTGAAATAATAACAATTTTGATAATAACATATAGATCTGTAATGCTTATTATGTGTGTTATGCTTTCTCTGATCCCTTTAAATACTAATTATATACTCACACAGACTTGGGAGTTAAATACTAGCATAGTGTCAATTTTACTGATGAAATAACTGAGGCACAAAGTCTTCAAAGTCACAGAACTGATGCTTGGTAGAGTCAGGCTTGAGCACAATGGCCTGGTCACAGAGCTTGTGCTCCTAACCTTTAAACTCTACTGCTTGCGATGGTACAAATTTGCTTTGTGATAAACATGGGAACTTATAATTAAAGTCTTTAGGGTATTTTTTACTATTTGACATAAAATTCTTTAAAATTAATCCACATGGACAATAAAAAATTTGAGAGAAAATGTGTAATAGTGATCATTCTGGCAATACTTTGTATTAAAATAATGTTGGAACTAACTTAAATGTTCAGGAGTAGATGATTAGTTAAATATGTTATAGCCTTACCTTTAAAATGGAGTAATGTGAAACCATTAAAAATAATAGCAGGACAATATTTATTGACATAGGAAAACTACTTACCAGTATATTTATAATTAAGATAAATAGTTTATCAAAAATCTGTTTTATGTATATAAAAATATACACTAGTGGTATGCTGGTGAATGTTTGACATTTGACTGTTTTAGAGAAAAAAAATGTTCTGTGTTATAAATACTCCCAAAATGGCTGATTTCAAGCTCCCAATGTGAAGTCAGTGACTTAAATATGGGAAGATATCCACACAACTGGTTCTTTTTCCTTTTTCTTTTTTTTTTTTTGCTAGGCATTTATTCCATAGCACAAGTGGCTCTTGCAAGCTGGTATGAGTTGACTCCAGTACATTCTTGTTTTGCACTAAATGCATCTCTAGATGGTGGGATAATAGATGCATCAGATTGGGTCCTCATAAGAAATCACCAAGATAATTTTATATGCACAAGAGATTTATTGAGGGAAAGTCTATAAAGAATAAAGGGGGAGGGAACTGGAGAAGGCAAGGAGTTTCAGACTATGAGATAGTCTCCTATGAAAGAGAGGGGTAAGGAAGTGTTTAGAGAAGAAGCCTCTGACCTCAGACCTCAGTGCAGGTTTGAGAAATTCTTCCTGGCTCATAGGAAGGTCCCAAGCAAAAGTCACTCTGTAGGAGCGTCCTGTGTCATGCAGGAATGCTAATACTCTGTCTTATTCAGGCTGTGCTCAGTCATCACTGGGAGCTTCTAGGGGAAGAAGCATGGCCTGGCTCAAACAAATGTGGTAGCAAAGCCAAAGGAACAGTAGCTGGGGCTGTCAGGTGACTGCTTCTTCAGCATGTTCTCTTGAATTTGATCTGAGCAGCATACTTCCATTGCCTCTACAATAGGTGGCTATTTTATTTTCCCTCTTACCTTTCCAATATTTGTTTCCACATTTTTCTAAAATCTGTTGATTTTATAAATGGAAGAAATTCTTTTAATGTAAAAATTCAGGTTAGATTTGAATTCCTCAATAATGCTTACCATTCATTCAGTACCAACATGTCATACACCATACAATCCCTGCACTCATAATAACTAACCATTGCCTTAAGCGTCAAAGTTAATAAAGAACCCCCACATGCTTCTTAGTACTTTCTCAAGTAATTTTATGAAATGGTAATATAAATGCTCTTCATATTGTTAAAAAGGTGAAATTCAAAAACTGCTCTGCTGCTACACAGCAAAGAAATGATGGAGCCATACTCAAATGCAAGAAACTGAATTCTAGATCCCCTGATTTTTTTCACATTTAAAAAATAATGGCAATCGCCATACCGAGTTCCACTTGTTTTACATACAATATTGCAATTTCAGTATGAGTAAGGATAGACAGTCCTCTGGAATCATTAGGAGCAGGCCTCTGGAGCCAGGCTGCCTGGGTTGAAGCCCAGCTCTGCTATTTACTAGCTGTATAACCTTAAGTTAAGTCACAAAATCTCTGTAGGCCTCACTAATCATATTCCTTACTTGGTGATGATAATACTACCTACTTCATAAGATTGGTGTAAACATTAAATACTTGTATATACTTGCAAAGCACTTAAATTTGTAAAGCACTTACTTGTAAAATGCTTTGAAGCATGCCTTGCATATAGTAAATGTTATACAAAATATATGTTAATAAAAGTATTACCATATAATAGATAAGAAAACTAACTTGAAGAAATATTAAGCAAACCTAACAAGGGTAAGGGAATGCATATGTTAATTATGGTTTTAAAAGGAAAGGATCAGCAGATGTGATTTAGTGATATACAATAAGCCAATGAGCCATGTAACTTGCCCAAAGCTCCCTCCCCCTCTGGCCCGTAATTTCCTCATCTGTGCAATAGTGTGTTTGTGCTAGACAATTTCCAACAGGTTTTATAGTTTTATGGCTTCTAAGGTTTTAATCTGGTATCATTAACTCTGAGAAAAAAGGTTTCAGTTTGATATTTTGTTTGGGGAAAAATGAACAAAATATTTTACATGAAATTCCAAAATTACCAAACATGTATTTGGTTATTACAGTTTTAAGTACCATGGAAAATATCCTAAAAGAAAGCCAATTCAAAATAGTATAAAAACATCAATTATAGGTAAGATAATTTAATTGATTTTTAATTAAAATAAATTATGTGTACAGTATTTACCAATTAAGACAAATATGTTCATGAATTTTCTAAAGCAATTTTGCAGATCATAATTGTTGGAAAATCTTGGAAATAGTAGCACCTAAAGGAAATCTTTAGATAAGCTAACTTGTTGAAAAAGCTTACTGAACCTTTTCCTTTGGTATATGTTGCTGTACTTCTCCTTTGCTATACTTTTATAGAATAAAAGTGGTTAAAGTAACAATATTGATAAGAGCCATAGTAATAAATGGGGATAACAATAATACTTATCCCAGAGAACTTTTGTAAGATTTAAATGACAGAATACATGTAGTATCTGGTCCAAAGTTAAAAAAGGCTATTGATAGAATTAAATTAGCTATGTTACTTATATTTTATCAATATTATCATTATTTGTGAATAGATATGAATTCAAACATTTAATCCTACCTAACATATCCCAATAATTTGGCTAAATTAAAGGAAATATTGTTATCCCCATTTTATAGAAGAGGATACTATGAAATCTCAAACACCATTCTAAGAACTACCATCTATTTATTACTTCCATATGTCTTATTAAGCATTGTGCGGTACAATGTGTCACAGATGCTTACAGTGATGGCCTGCCTTGTTGGAAGCATGTAGGTCAGGCTTCTATCTACACCTCTCTGCCTTGGAACTTTTCTGGAGCCAGAGCCCACACAGCTAGAATGAATTTCCTGAGAATTAGCACCCATATCTCTTCCCCATCACATGGCTAGGATAACTCTGAAGATCCCTTCAAAAAAATAGATTAAGATTCTGTATCTGGAACAAGATAACTAAATCAGCATTACTAAATAAGAAACCATTTCAAAATATAGCCTACATACGTTGTGCCACCTTCCTAAACAAAGGGGAACAGATTTAATAGTTCATAAATTCAATATATCTTTTCTGAATCTGGTTGTAACTATTGATTACAGTGAGCTAGTGATCAAGGTTCTTCATAGCAGAATACATACCTTCTATTCTCATTTGCTGGCAAAATCAAAGAAAACAAAGTTATTTTCCTCAAATATTATGAAAGATTGGTATATCTTTTCTTATCAAAACATATCATATCACTGGTAAAATTGACAAATGTGATTTATTTTCTTCAAAATAGAATACATGTAAAGCCAAAGAAGTATGAGTAGCAAAGGAAATGTTAAACCACAGTTAATGTATAATCCTTGAGATTACTTTTTAGTATTTTCAGTAAAATCATGCAAGGAATTCTAGAGAACAGCTTCTCTTTTCTCTTCTTGTCAATTCAAATAATAATGTCACAAAAGCAATCAATAAAATAAATTTATTCCTGAATACATAACTTTGTGTTAAATTTCCACCAAGTTAACATTGGGGTTGAAAAAAATTAAAATGTTTAACTGGTTGAGAGACCCTACAATGTAGAATCTCATTCTCTCAATTCACAAGACATTCCCTTCAGCTATCCTGTGTTATTCAAAATAGATACATTAATATCTTAATAGATTGTATTTCAAAGTATATAAGATGGATTGTGTGACATCCATTTCTGTTTTTCTTAACCAATTTCACCCAGTGAGTTATACTGAAACTCAACCAGAATAGCTAGAAAGACATTAAAGAAGAGATGTGAATGAATTGATTCTATGTGTTTAGATTTTTTTGAATGAATGCTAATTGTAGAGATTTGGAGAAAGTTCTATTGAAGCGTGCTTGTCCAACCTTCAATATGCCTGCTTGTTTTGCTCTACATTTTCTTTGTTCAGTTTTTTTT
>PVKH010005164.1:0-22434 GCA_004027955.1 Chaetophractus vellerosus
TAGTTAGTAGTAATACTTTGATGATGCTCTTTCATAATTTAACAAATGTTTCACAACAATGCAAAGTATTTGTGGTGGGTTGATGTGTGGGAGCCCTGTATGATGCTATGCATGTTTGTTTTGTAAGTTCACAATGTTTATGGAATACTTATTGTTTATGTATGTCCATGTATGAATGATAAACTTCAATAAATTGTTTTTTTAAAAAAAAAGAAAAAAAAGAAAAGGGGAGCAGATGTAGCTCAAGCAGTTGGGTGCCAGCCTTCCTCATGGGAGGTCCTGGGTTCGGTTCCTTGTTCCTTCTAAAGAAGACAAGCAAGACAGTGAGCTGATGCGATGGGCTGTTGCGGTGAGCTGACGCAACAGGCTGGCAAGGTGAGGTGATGCAATGAGGAGACACAACAAGCAGGGAGCAGATGTGGCTCAAGCAACTGGGTGCCTCCCTCCCACATGGGAGGTCCTGGATTTGGTTCCCAGTGCCTCCTAAAAGAAGACGAACAGTCACAGAGAGCAGAGAGCAAGCACAAACAGTGAGGCAGGGGGCAGAAATAAATTTTAAAAAAGAAAAGAAAAGGTGCTAGGAAAACTGGATGTCCATATCCAAAAGATATGGACAACCTTATACAAAAATTAACTCAAATGGATCAAGGATCTAAATATAAAAGCTACATCCACAGAACTCCTAGAAGAAAATGTAGCGAAACATCTTCAAGATCTTGTAGTAGGTGGTAGTTTCTTAAGCCTTACACCTAAAGCACAAGCAACAGGAAAAAAAAATAGATAAATGGGACCTCAAAATTAAACACTGTTGTTCTTCAAAAGATTTTGTCAAAAAAGTAAAAAAACGCAGCCTACTCAATGGTAGAAAATATTTGGAAACCGCATATCTGATAAGGATTTGATCTCCATGTTATACAAAGAGATCAGAGAACTCAACGATAAAAAGACACCACAATCCAATTAAAAAATGGGCAAAAGACTTGAATAGACATTTTTCCAAATAGTAAATACAAATGACCAAAAGCACATGAAAATGCTCAACATCACTAGCTATTAGAGAAATGCAGATCAAAATGACAATGAGATAACATTTCATACCTTATAGAATGGCCACTATTTTTAAATAAACAGAAATATACAAGTGCTGGAGAGGATGTGGAGAAATAGGAATATTACTTCACTGTTGGTGGGAATGTAGAATGGTGCAGCCTCTATGGAAGACAGTATGGCGGTACCTTAAGAAGCTGAAAATAGAACTGCTGTATGATCCAGCAATCCTGTTACTAGGAATATATTCAGAATAACTGAAAGCAAGGATACGAACTGATATTTGGATGCCAGTGTTCATAGCAGCATTATTCACAATTGCTAAAATATGGAAACAGTCTAAGTGTCCATCAGCTGGTGAACAGATAAACAAAATGTGTTATATACATACAATGAAATACTATTCAGTTGTAAGAAATGAAATTCGGATGCATATGACAACATGGATGAGCCCTGTAGATATTATGTTGAGTGAAATAAGCCAGACATTTATAATAGAACAAATATTGCATGATTTCACTAATATGAAATAAATGAGTAAACTCACAGTAATAAACTGTAGAGTATAGGTTAGTAGGAGATAGAATGTGGATTGAGAATGGGAGCTGATGCTTAATGTACGCAGAATTTTTAACAAAGTTTATTGTGGAATTGTGGAGATGAATAGAGTTGATGGTAACATTATAGTGAGTATAAACAACACTGCTGATTTATAAATGTGATTGTGGCTTAAATGGGTTGTCTGTGGATGTCAACATCACTTGAAAGGAAGCTAGAAAATAATCTAGGGAATGCATAACAGTGATTTCAGTGGTGGATGAAGATTGTGGTTAATAGGATCAGTATAAGAATCCTGTTTTTTTTTTTACTAAGTGTTAAGAATATGGTGATACACGGGAAACTTACAACTAATGTAACATACATGACAGTTAATGGCAATATTGTAATATTTTTGCAGCAATGGCAAAAAAGATATATAAATTCTAAGGGCCAACAAAGGGGGGGTTTAAGGGGTGGAATAATGCAAACGGTCTAAGATTTACTAAGGTCATGAGAGCACAACTCTGTGATGAAAATGAGAGCCACTGAGTGTACACTTTGAAAGGATTATACAAAGATGGGACTGTATAACACAGGGAATCCAGTGGTGGAAGATGGACTGTGGTTAAAAGAACAAATACGAGAAGGTTCTCTCATGAACTGTAACAAATATATAATACTAATACAGGGTGTTAATAATCAGGTGGGTTAGGGGGAAAATACCAAACGTAAGATATGGTCCATAGCAAGTAGTAATATTTTGACGATGCTCTTTCTTAGTTTGTAACAAATGCTTCACAACAATACAAAGTGGTGGTGATGGGCTACAGTATGGAAGCCCTGTAGGATGATATGCATGTTTGTTTTGTAAGTTTATAACTTTTACTACACATTTATTGTTTATGAATGTGCATGTATAAAATTTTATATAAAAAAAGAAATGGGGTCATTAAAGTGTTTTCACTATAAAGAGTGAGGACTGGAGAAAATTATGGCAGTTGTTATGAAAATGCCTGCTGTTTGCTGGAGTAATGACAATTGGCATGGTCAGTTGGCATGATTTACCGTCATTTTTCCAGGAAAGGTCTTCCAAAAGCCCAGGGTGTACTCTGCTTCCTTCCTTTTCCTGCCGAGATGGAGAGCAAGGGACTCATAACAAGAACTGGAATCCTGCAGTTTCTGGTATTCTGGAGATGTCTAGAGGCCAATAATTAAAGTAAAAAAGAATAGGAAACAATGGTCAAGAATCTGCAGGCTCAAAGGGACTTAGATGTACAGTATAAACTTAGGGAGAAAATTCAGCCTAAGAACAGACATGGTACACTAAAGGGAGCTGGGGCAGAGAAATTCCTCTGCATACAGTTACATATGAAATAGGGGAATAAGTCAAGGAGGAAAGAAACAAACAGTAAAGTTATCAGTGAGGTGAGCAGTAGAGAATTCAGGTTAGGGCAGGTCTTGAATGTTTTTGTGTCAGGACTCCTTTCTTTTGATATTTACTATATTAGAAAATAAATTAAGAATTTTTTAAAAATTTGTATGAACTTTTTATTTATACAATTTTGATTAACAGAGGGTTAAAGAATCCCTTTTAACTTTATAGCACTTTCTAAACACATTTAATTCAAATTATAACATATTAAATGAACTCAACTATTTTATTACTTCACTTTCTAAAGTAATTTTTAAAAAAGTATTTATTAATCTTTGCAAAGTAAAATAACATTTAATGGAAAATAACCACATTTTAAGATAAAAAATTTAGTGAGAAAAGTTGCATTGTTTTAAATTTTTGCAAATCTCTATTTCTGGCTTAAAAGACAGCTGGATTTTCATATCTGCTTCTGCATTTAATTTGTTACAATATGCTGTTTGATTGAAATATGGTAAGAAAATCTGTAATTTAGTTGATAGAAATATGGCAGCAACTAAGTGTTACAGGTTTAGTTCTACCTAAAAGTAGCAAACATGGAAGCAAATTTGCAATAAAAAATAATCTTGGAAAAAAAAAAAAGAAAATCTGACCTCCTAAAGACATATAGTTAGAAAAGGGAGGAATATTTATTTAAATAATTGTGAATGATCTCCTTTGATACTATACCAAAATCTGTTAAGTAATGGTTTCTAAAAGGGTAGCTACAATGTGGAATCTAAAACCATATCAATGAACTTTTGGTACTCTGTTATATTAAAATCCATTGGTCTGTCCTGCACTTTGAATAGATCTTCTAATCATGCATGATTTTATAGCATCATGGATTAGACATCTGAAAAATATTGGCTCACTGATATATGCAGATCTTCCCGAATATTGACACATTTTGTTATACAATATCAAAACTCACATGTTAAGATTATCACCAATCTCATCAGAAAAAGTCTTTAAGTTTGGGAAGCTATAAAGCTCACAGTGGTAGATACAGATGTATGTATATACAGTGTGTGTTAGCTGTACCTTACAGCTAACTGTTAAGACTTACTAACTTACAATTTCCAGAGGTGGAACAAATGCATGTATGTTTTGAAAAAACTTTGATACCCATCCCTGGCGAAGTACCACTAACATGTGACAAGTAAATAATGGAGAGATAAAGCATAGATGACAGTTATTTATTTATTTATTTGTTTAATTTATTTATTTATGGAAGTACAGGCTATTGAACCCTTGACCTCATCTGCAGGAAGCAGGTGCTCAACCACTGAGCTACACCCACTCCCCAGTAACTAATTCTTAAAAGATGAGAAGGGGAAGGGGAAGGAGAGGAATTCATTGAAAAGGTGAGTTTTGACTCAGACCTTTGAAGATTTCTCATAATGAAAATGGGGTGGAAGGTATTTCAGGAAGGAAAAATATACATATGAGAATTACATCTAGGGAATCTGAACTAACATGGAGGACATGGGTGTAGCAGAGGAGGCTAGAAACAACAACAAAAAAAGGCATCAGATTGTAAAGGGCCTTGAATGTCAAACTAAAGAGTCTGGATTATTATATAGAATTAGGGCCCTACAGACTGGAAATAGTACAATATCAGGCTCTCTGAACAATTCCAAGCTGACCTAGGATGGAAGATGTTTGATTGAGAACATATGGAGGTGAAATCAGTATCTCATGTTATTTCACAGCCTAAGCCTTCATAGCTAAAACTAGGTTGGTAGGGTTAAAACTAAAGCCAAACCAAAGAAAAAGTCTACAGACCACAATAGGATCAAATGCAGAAAGCCCACATCAGTTCCTGGGTCACCACAGGGACTGAAATCTGTCCAGAACAGGAGAAAGATCAAAAGATTACAAAGATTCTAAACCTTTAAGGACCGTGGAGTCATAATGGTTTCTTTAGAGCCCTTCAGAATGGAAATCACACATTTCAGTATAATTTTAAAGGTGTCTCAGGACCAGCTTTAACATGCACCCATATCCTTGAGTGGTACTAGCTGTCTATGAACCCATCTAACTAATTTTATATATAAAGTGGTCTAGTTAACATTTGAGAAAAGCCTTTAATCCTGTGATTCTTCATAACACCTGGCATTACTTATCATATATCCCTGTGGTATCTCCACTGCCTTACAGATGTGTGCTATTATACAGAAAGCTGGGCTTAAAGCTTCAGGAGGTGAGTGTACTTAGTAGGTATTCAATATCCACAGCTAAGCAAACTAGATTTATCTACAGTCATACATTCCTCTTTCATTTCCCTACAGAAAAAGATGCTTTAATCAGAACATATAAACTAATATTAAATTAGTGGGGTACCAGATTATGTGGCAGTATAATTTAAACAAGCAAACAGACAAACTGTTATGATCCTTGGCTTCTAAGTGTACAAAGGAGGTATACATGGGAGCTTACCACTTCAAAACAAGTAGCAAGCTTTAGCAAAACTTTTGCATAATTATGAAGTCGTCTGATCGGCAAGAAAAACAGAGTATTCAGTATTTCTATCAATTGAGTGTTTTCATCATTCACTTCTGATAAATCTTGCAACAGCTCCTGGTTTTTATTTAAGAAATCACTGGGGGTAGAGGAAGTGAGATTCAGTAAGTCATTTTGGTATTGATAAGATGCATGGCATAGAAATGTTTTACTAGATAGTACTTTTTTAGAATGCATAGTTTACATACTAATCCTTCTAACAGCATATATGATCAAAAGCAAAAATGGCAAAACATAAGCATCTGTTAAATCTGAGTGGTGTCTACATATTTGAAATATTTTATTATTAAAATATAACTGCAATTTCTTAAACCTGGCCTTCTTGCTACATTAATACTTGTTGAGAAACTATAGACTTCAGAATTACTGACCACAAGTAAGGGGCTTTTATATTTATTATTTATACAGAAGCTCAATATAAATACTTTATATTTGTGCAACACTACACTTTTCAATGTACCATCAATACACTGTTTATTCCTTACAAAATGGGAGAAAGTATTCCCATTTTTTCCGATGAAAAAAATTAGGCATAGTGAGGTAAAGAGACTTATTCAAAGTCTCAGGGCTAATTAATAGAGGCACTGAAGAAGGACCCAGCTCCTGAACCTTTTAGTTCAGTGCTTTTTCAATATCATACCACTAAAATAATCAGAGGCTAACAGTACCTGTTCTTTAGAAAAGTTAGTGAAAAAAAAATTTATATTTGATTCATTTGATATAAAGATGCCTAAGTCAACGCTTTCCCTGGGCACTCAAAAATACAGAACAACTTTTGTCATTAGATTGATAACTGCAAAGTATGTATTTGCTTACGTGGCAGGCTTAGCAAGAAGTTGGAATCCTCCCATAACCAGGAAATTTGTAATAGATGTGCAATACCTTGAGCAAAAACAAACAAGCAAAAACAATACAAACAAACAAAAACACATATACATTAGTTTAAAATCTAAATTAGTTTAGATTTTTCGAACAAGTACCTGGAAGAGATACTTAGTATCTCAAATCTCACCAATGAGTTTCAGAAATTTTGTAATGTCAACATTCACGAACTGTAAAGGACAGGTAAGAAAATCGGGTCATGTGATAATCACAATAACCAGGGAGAGAAAATGCCATCTTAGTGAAGACGATATCAAAATAGAAAATATTTAAAAACACCTAAAAAGCTATGCAGAAAATGCTAAAATTTACTTAGATTTTACTTGGCAACTTGATTATCAAACTTGAAAAAATATGATTGGAATTAGTGGCTTTTTAATGTAAATTTTCTCCAATCTTCACTTCAGGTTTCCCAATTATGTCATCAGAAATGAACAGTACAGAAGGTTAAGAAAATATGCTAAAAAAGCCTGAGTGAGGCAGTGTTGATTAAAATAAATAAATGTTTATTAATACTGATTTACTGCTAAGGAATAAGTATAGATATACTGCTTTGAGGCACATACATTTTTTCCATACTCCTGGGCTTCCAAATGGAATCAGTTCACTTTGAGAGAGAAGGTATGTTTTGCAAGTAGAAGGAACATTCCTATTAAAAATAGCCCAAATGCAAAATAAAAGCATTTTCAAGCATAAGGCCTGAAGTACCAAAGAAGAAGAGGTGAAATAGAGAAATTATGAGGTAAATACAAGTCAAAAAAGGGAAATTATACCTCTAAAAGTTAAAACCTTCATACAAACAACAAAATATAGTTTTTAAAAAAGTAAATTAGTATTAAGTCATCTTATTTTTACTTCTCATGTCTGAAAGATGATGGGTTAAAAGATTCAAACTGGGATATTTCCTCTCAGACAGTAACTGCAAATACATTCAGTTTGCTAAGAATTAAAACCACAGACATTAAAATATAAAATAAACAAACCAACCACATACATAAATCTGCATATAAATGCTTGAGTACGAAAGGAAATACAGGAGGATGATTAACAATGGTTATTTGGTTATTTCTGGTGGTGGGGTAAAGGGAGATTTAAAATATCTTTTTGATTACCTTTATTTTTATGGTTTTCAATAATAAACATACATTACTTATGTTATAAACAATCTAAATGAACCACTGACAGAACAGGAATTCCCTGAGGCAGGTATTTGTTACCAGCTCCGTGCTGTGGCTGCAGAGCTGGCACTTAGTATTTGGTGGATGGATGAGGTGTAAATGAATAAAGAAGAAATTCTATACTTCAGACCAACAGCCAATCCTTAAGTAAATTAAAATAATGCTTAAATTATAACTGGCATCAAAATGTCAAAACACAAATTAAGAAAAATGAGGAATATTTTTAATTAAATTTTCAAATACACTTGGGATTTCTTACTGGAAAAACATGAAAGAACTTTGGATCACTATCCTAGGTTTTCTTAAGAAAATATAGTAATTTTAAAGGTAGTTTGGTCTTTAAACCCCCCATTTACATACACAACAGTAACCAGCAGACATCAGAACAGCTCCGTATTTAAAATTAGCAGTTGGTCTTAAAATAACTTGTTTACAATTACTCATTTCCTCAAATTTCAGTACAATTTTCTTAAGTAAACAAAACTGTTCTCTAAAGATCCAGATTTATTATAACACATTTTATGTAAATTAAGTACAATTTCAATCATTTTACTAGAAATATAGAAAGAAATTTGTAAATTCATTATTTTAAAACCTTTTCTTTTTTCTCTTAGCGAGAACTAAAATTTAACAATGCAAAACAATATTGGTGTAAGATTAAAATACTGCTTTGCAATTTCTATTACCTTATATCACTCTCCCTAATCTAGTCTCTTCTGATTAAGGAGCTGTACTCCTTGGCAGAATAACCCTGCAGAGATTGAACATGACACGGGACTGGATACTTGCTCTGTATAACTATCCAAGAAGAGACTTGCATGCTTCAGAATGACCAAGTTCCTGGCTTCCTTTATCCCATGAAGGAAGCTGCTCAGTGAGGCTCCATGCTGACCAATTAGGTAACACAGCTTGCTGAATCGGCTTGCCACCTCCTGCAACAGCTGGACTGTAGTTACAGTGCCCAAATTTTCTGTAACAAAATGATAATGATGATGATGATGATGATGATGATGATGATGATGATGATGAAATAACCTAAAGATCTTATAGTAGCTCAGGCTATTAATTACTGGAATACTTTCTTTTGTCAAGATTAAAAATTTCCCTTTTCTAACAATACTTAACATTATTATTACAGATGTAATTTCAACTATGGGACCCAAAGCAACACAGAGTTCAATCATCTAAGGAGCTTATTGAAAACACAGGGCTCCTATAGATTCTGATTTAGTAGGTCTGGGTTAAGATCCCAGGATGTATATTTAAAAAAAAAAAAAAAAAAGCTTCCCAGATTCTGAAAACCAGCCAAATTAGAGAACCAGTGAGCTATAATAACTCTCCTCTCATTTTGAAGATAAGTAATCTGAAGCCAGGAAAAGGGAAATAAATGATCTAATTTCACACAACTGTTAATGACAGCCACTTCTGTAGTTACATTTTGGTTAACGTTTTTAACTTTTTTTACTCACTTCTGTTTTACCTGCCTGCTGGGCAAGCCCAACCCTTCACAGTGCAGAGAAGACAATCTAAAAATCGGATTGCATAGATTGCTCTGAACCTTTAAAGAGCCAGTTTGGGGAGAATATTTGCTTTATCCCAGTCCAAAGCTCCTAATTTCTAAGACTTCTTTCCAAGCACTAAGGCTGATGAGTAGACCAGTTAAGCCCAACAAAGAAATCAAGAATCAGGGCAGGGGGAAAGCAGACCTCACTTTCCTTTAGAGCAAACCAGGAAGCTTGGATTGCTTCCTTTCCCTTGCCAAGTCCTGAGTGCTGAGCCCATTCAGAGATGGGGAATTCATACAACAAAGGATCTATAGTATTAAAAACAAACAACAACAAAAAAAACCCAAAACATTAAAAAAAAAAAAATGCAGTCTACAACTTACAGAGGGACTGAATCCAGAAAAATTATGTTACTTGTTATTTTAAAAATAGATGAATTTCCTTTAGAAACAATGGACTGATGCATACAAACTAATGTCATCCTAACATGACAAAATTTAAGTACTAGAGTGCTAGCCTAAATTCTGGGTCCTCACAACAGGGGGCCAAGGAATACAAGAGAGAGAAAGAGGAAAGAAGGCTTCTCTCTTTTTCTGAACGCAGGACCAAGCTTAGAAATTTTTGAAATAATGTAAGTTTGTCTTCAATAGCTCCCCATTGTTCATTCTGCATTCCCTTCTAATCTCTTAGAGACCGTCTCCTCAGGTATGTATTACTTCTGGACAGTAGCACCCCATCAGGGCTTCCATACCCATGTCCTCTGTATTACCTCTTCATATCCAATCCCTCTTTGTAACTGATTTCAGCTAAGGAAAGGAAGCTATTCAAATTTAATCAATTCATACTAATGTGGGATAAGACACTTATTACTCCTAGTGTCATCCACAATTTTAAGACACTATAAGTCTAATGAATCTTTACTTTATATGATTCTAAGAACTATAACAAAGAAAATGAAAAATTCAGGTATAGGCATACCTTGGAGATATTATAGGTTTGGTTCCAGACCAACAAGATAAAGTGAATATTGCAATAAAGCTAGTCACATGGATTTTTTTGTTCCCCAGTGCATATAAAAGTTATGCTTACATTATACTGTAGTCTTTTAAGTGTGCAATAGCACTATGCCTAAAAGAACACTGTATATATCTTAATTGAAATGTGACACAGAGATATGAAGTGAGCACATGCTGTTGGGAAAATGGCACTAATAGACTTGCTTGACGCAGAGTTGCCACAAACTTTCAGTTTGTAAAAAATGGAATTATCTGCGAAGCCCAATAAAGCAAAGTGCAATAAAATAAGGTAGCCTGGGGGCCGGCTGTAGCCCAATTGGTAGGGCGCCGGTCTACCACATAGGAGGCCCCGGGTTCGGTTCCCGGGGCCTCCTCGAGTGGGCAGACCACCTTGAGAAGGCAAGCCACTGCAGACAGGGCAAGCCGCCGTGGGCAGGGCAAGCCACCATGGGCAGGGCAAGCCCCCGCGAGCAGGCAGGCCGCCACACGGTGAGCTGACTGGGCAGGTCGCTGCAGTGGGGTAGACAAGCAGACAGAAGAACGCAAAAATGAACACAGCAAGAACAAGCAGAAAGGGGGGGATATGTAATAAATAAAAAATAAAAAAATCTTTAAAAAAGAAAAAAAAATAAGGTATGCCTGTACTATAACGGAAGATATCTTAGGACTAGTGGGCTATAAGTGTTGTTTAGAAGACTAGCTTCTAGGGTGAGCTTTCCCAAAGCTGTTACTGCTTTTCTGTCATGAGTTTTCTAAAAGCTCCATTTTTAACTTCCACAAGGGCTCCCTAGACAGAAGGAACTCTGGAAATGGTAGAATCAGAAAAGGCAGGCTGGGTTATTGACAATTGAACATAGTTTGTAAGTTGTTGACTGCCTATGTATAAAAAGAAGAGAATGGAAAGGCGGAAACCATAACTCAAAAGGTTTTCTTTATTAGTGACACAGGGAGAACAGATAAAATAAGAACCCAGGTTACTGGGGGATGGGGGAGAGGGATTCTGCTTACCTAAACTAAGAAGTGGTCTGAGAACCTGAGATTTGATATCACTCAGTTTTGAATAGAACCGTCTTTCTGTAGTAGCCAACTCATGGAGACTGGCAATATACCCCATAATGTTCTTGTCCACCAAGGCTAGACAGCTATCTTTTCCTGCCATCACTCCACTTATATACCCGAGCTAAAACAGAAGAGAAGCAAAACATTAAAGATAAAATATAATTTATAATTTGTTAGCATCAGTTTGGTATACTGAAGCCAGCTCATACCAGCTGGTGAGAGCCAACTGTTACATACTCAAGAATCTAGCATGCCTGTTATTAAAATCATTAGTAACTAGAAATCAGCCAGAGTGAAAGTACCAAGAAAAGAGGCAAACACTACAGATCGGGGCTTTTCTTTTTCTCAAGAACTGGTTTACCAACACACCACTGTTACATATATATATCAGGATCTATACTTATAGCTACATATACATCTTTAATTTATATCCAAGATATTTTTTATTTCACATTACAGTTGTTTGGAACTATGAACACCTGGATATATAAAGATCCAAATGATATGGACACATGTCTCAAGATCCCCTTTTGCATGATATTAAGAGAAAGCAGAGAGGATCCTTGTCCTTATATTAAAATATCAAGGGCCTAGAAATTATCTTTCCTCTTAAAAGTACATTATAAAAGTGATTTTCTTTAAAGAGACTTTTCATCATTTACCAGTGATACCACTGAACAAAAACGTCCCATGTCTTTATTCACATATCCTTATTAAACTAGGCAGCCAAAGCTGTAGACCCAACAGACTTTCAACATCCCATGGTAACCAAAGTCACATATTAGAACCTCAGCCTATCTATCAGGCTATTTCATCTTCTATCTAAATTGTGGAATCTTTTGTGGGGAATATGGAGCCAAGGCGAACAACCACAATGAGTTCAATTAGCATGCCTGGAATAAATGGCTACATATAGGTCAAGAGCCAAATCTTGGTGTTACCTTTAGCAAGAACAATATTGTCCTTACAAACTCATAAATTATATTCTTGGTCAGAAATACAAACACAAAGAACAAAAAATAGTTCACAAGATATTATTATTCAATAAGCATAAGAAATCCAGAATGTACTGCTCTGACAGTTAATTTTCTTGTGCCATGCCACTGTGAGGATGTGAGTTGCTGTAGGTACTTTAGTGGGGAAAAAAGAAAACCATAGTGTAAGTTTATGAAAAAGAGAAAGGAAGTAGGAAAGTGGAGAAATTCAAGTCTATGAACGAAAAAGAAAGGGTAAACTATGGTACATAAATAAATGACTAAGAGAAGATGGAAAGCAGTGGGGAAACGAGCATAGTTGGAGGTCTGTCAGATCTGCCACTAGCTCATCTCATGCCCCTGTCATCTCATGCCACTGTCATCTACTCTATTTCTATTCTAATTCACCTCTGAGAGTTCCATGAATGCAGTCAGGAAACTTCACTATGAAATGTGCTTTTTTTAGTATTCCTACATAAGGATGTTAATTCAACAAATATTTATGAAGTACATACTATGAGGAATCAGCAGTGAATGAGAGAGACTAAAATCCCTACCCTCATAAATATTATGTTATAATTAAAGAGGACAGACAAAAAAAAAAGTAAATTATATAGTGTGCTAGATGGCGATATGCACTATGGAGAGAAGTAAGGCAGGAAAAGGAGATGAGGAGTTGGGGGGTGGGAAGGGGTTTACATTTTTTAAATAAGGTAATCAGAGATACATACAGAGAAATAATATAAAAAAGCAAACGATTTCTCATGTTTTATAGAATGTGGACTTTAGGATCCAATTCCGGTTCACCTTACTACAGGAGAGAAGTACTGGAGTCTTAGTATCACTGTGACTCTCTGGAAGGTTGTCACTTTCTGCAGGATTCTGTCTACCACTGTAATATAACCCAGGTTGGAAGTCTTCTGTGTCCACTAGAAACAGGGAACAATCCTGGCCCGCAGCTATACTCCAGACTCCATTTTCACTGCTTACCTGCAATGATAGCAAGATACTGTCTGTTCAAAGTAAAGACAGAACTTCAGACCCACGGGAACTGAAATGCTAGTTACTTAAACAGGCATGGTCGTGCAAAGTAAGGAGGATCTTGGAGAGCAGGACTTACCCAGCAATGTCCCCAGTAAAGGCAGAACAGAAGAGGGAATAAGAGGAAATGCCTTGTTCAGCTTTTAAGTTTACAATTGGATTGTTTTAATAAAAATTGGAATTTAAAAAGGGAAAAAAACATAGGTCTGGATATTTTATTATTTTTAGAAATCTATAGAGAACTTTGCCTGTGCTACAATCAAGACATCCAGAAAATTCTAGAGCCCTGCTCTAGCAGGTAGGGCATACCTGGCTGCCTATATTTATCCCCATTCAAGGTAAAAGGAAAACAATCTGATAAGGCTAAATTCCATTCTGGCCATATTAAACCTTTACATGCTAAAATTCAGTCTTCCACTTGGAACTCACTACCTTTCTGGTGTGACTTGACTGTGTCAACTTTCAGGATGTTAAAACAGGACCCCTTAGAAACTTATCTACACGGATTCCCTAGATCAATGGTTCTCAAACAGTAGCCCACGGAGCAGAAGCAATTACCTGGGAACTGTGAGAAATGCAAACTCTCAGGTCCCAGAGCTAGAGGGGGTGAGGCACAACAATCTGTGTTTAAACAAGACCTCCAGATGATTCTGATGTATGCACAAGTTTGAGGACCACTGCCTTAGACCCAGTGTTCTTCAAGACTAAGGATGGCATTTGGGTGATGGAAAGGCAGGTACAAGAACTCTGGTGCCCCCTCCATCCTTCAACCAAAGTAGTTACATGTATATCTGCTTTATGTATTGGGATTCCTCATAATATTTCATTTGAAGAAAGGGTTTGGCTGTGAAAAATTTTTTGGAAACTACTGCCCCAGCTACCTCTAGACCCAGATTCAGCCATAACTCATGGGGCCATAACTCCATGACTCCTGGTCTGATAAAAATTTTGATTTCCAGGGTCTCCATTCTACACTGCAAAATTTTCCTTACTTAAGAACAAGTTTCTATTTTATTCAAATAAATGAAAAACAAGGAACAATGATTTACTATATCCTTATTTCTAACAAAATATCAGAACGTGAACAGCTTACTAATGAAATGTTTTATAAGATTGGAGCTAGAAGTAAAAATTGTTATCTAAAGTTTTGTTTAAATCTTTTCTTCCCCGTAAAATTAAGTTCACTGAAGGGAAAGGCAGCATGTAATATCCCCTCAAAAGATATGTTTTTTTTGCTTTATCTTATTTTTAAAGAAGCTTTAGATTACATAAATGTTACATCAAAAATATAAGGGATTCCCATATATCCCACCACCTCCCCCTCCCACACTTCTCCCCATTAACAACATCTTTCATTACTGTGGTACATTTGTTACAATTCCCCATAAAGTGATGGTGCACAGTAAATACCAAATACATGAACTACTGCAAATTTATGAACTGTAGCTTGCATTTGAATTATGTTCCTGAAACGGGGGTTACTATCTTCTTTCTTTAGTCTCTATTACTCTCAATGGAAGGAGCCTGTCTTGGGGGAGATAAAAATCAAACTATATATATGTGAGCTCCACATCCCATTCTGTTATTCTATCACCATGCACAGTTGCCCTCCCCAAAAGCCCTTGTATAAGGACCCAATACTATTGATGAGAATTTGGTATTACCTCAGAGTGCTCAGGCAGAAAAAAAGTTTGAGAAACACTGACTCCTCTAGAATCCCTTCAAAGGGACTAGAAATTACCAGTCTCTGAATAGCATCATGTGAACAGTTCACATAAGTGAAATCAGTTTACATATCAGTGAAAAACTACCTACACATTTAGCTCCACTAAAGAAAATGAAAAGGCTTACAAAAAGGTTTTACTGCTATGGATGTGAAAAAACATAACATTACCAAATAATGTTATATAAAAGTCAAACTTAAGTGAGAAGTCAAATAGTAGACATTATTTGGTAGTGTAAAGCTCAGATGTCAACTTCTCAGCCCTAGAAACATTTGTGTTTTAAAAGAAAGAACTTTTACATTTTTTATTTTTTACATAAAAAAGAACTATGAATATTTAATGAACAGTGGAGACTAATTAGAAATATAAACTAACACATCCAAACAAACAAAACAAATCATTTAGTTTGAAAACAAGTGGCTTCATGCTTTAAAAAAAATTAAGAACATCAAATCAACTACAGTCTACAAATATGCAATTTTTCTAATTTTTTAAAACAAGATATGGAGAAATACAAAGTGACACACCTCAAAATTCTGGAATAAGTTGCTGTAAAAGTTATCAAGTTCATAAATGTACCTTTGCAAGACGCGGAACTGTTGTTGGAAAATCAGAATGCCCAAGCTGACCAAAGGTATTGCTACCCCATGAGTAAACCTATCAGGAAACCACAGGAAAGTAAGTTGTGAATCTGATATTGCTTGTCAACTCTGAAATTATTCTAACTTTATATACATACACACATATCAACAGTTACACATACATTACTTATATTAGCCTTTCCAATCTTTAAAATAACAGATATTAAGAAAATTCACTTTTAAACAAAACCAGAGATAATGAGCAAAAAGAGTAGGCTAAGAAGTCTACCAACACCTAAGAAGGCTAATAGTTAATAGTACCAAGGACTAATACTAGCAATAGACAATAACTAACACTTTTCAGGTGCTTACTGCCTGCCTGCCAGGCCATGTTCTTAACATTTTTGTATATGAATTATTGTTTAATCATTAAAAAAAAAAATCCTTTTGTTTTTCTTTTTTTAACAGATAAGGAAACTGGTCCAGAGACAGTAATATATCCAAAGTCACAAAGTTCTAAGTGGCATAGGATTAGGATTTAATCCCAGGAATTATCCTATACTGCCTCTTACAAAGAAAGGGATGAAAAAATAAACGTAGGTACTATAACAACAATAACAACAACAACAACAACAAAATTCACGATTCCTTAGTCTGTAGATAAGAGTACTATGGAATGACTGGAAAGCTTTTCATGTATAAAGAGTCATTGTAGAAGAAACATGAATATCTATGTTCCATTACAGACAAAAGAAAACTACAATACAAAGACTATGTATAATGAAAATGGTTTTGTTTATTCTGATTATAAAAGCAATTCATGGTCATTGTTACAAGACTGTGACAGTACAAAAAATATAAAGAAAGTGAAAGTCACTGATGAATTGACCACTTAGAGGCAACTACCATTTTGCTTTGGGAACACACATAAATATCCTTCCATAAATCTTAATGTCTACAAGAGAAACACATGTACATACAAAACGTAAAGTGCAAAATGGGCCTGTGCTATAAAGGCTGCTTTGTGACCTTTTTCACATGCAACACTAGGCAGTGACATTTTTTATATGTTAATAAGTAAAGATCTACATCATTTTTAATAATTACATATAATTTCACTGTGGGTATATTTTAATCAATTACCTACTGAAGCAACCATATTTATTATTATGTTCTTTCCAATTCTTTAATATTTAAAAATTGATATTGAAATTCCTTGAATATAAATATCTGTATATATATATATTTCCTTGGGATAAATCCTAGGCAAAGAATTCTCAGTCAGTAAATATACACTTTTTGATTTTTGTTATATACTGACAAAATGCCTTCCAGAAAGATCCAATTTGCATTCCTGCCAGCAACATGTTACCCTATTCCCCCACCTACATCCTTACTGACACTGTTTTAAGTACAATCCTTGCAAATCAGATAAGTGAGGAAATTATTTCATTGTTTTAATTTACATTTGTTTTGCACTTTGGTTGACCATTTCATTCTGTCATTTGTTCTTGGCCATTTCTATTTCTTCTTTTAGGAACAGATTATTAATATCTTTTGACAACTTTTTTTTTACATACCAGAGCAGCAACCCTTTACCACATATGCTTCAGATACTTTTTCCCAGTTTGTTAATTTTGTATGTGGTGTTTTTTGTTGTTCAGGACTGTTGAATTTTTATGTGGACAAATGTATCGTCTTTACTTTCTAATATCTGCTTTTGATGTCATATCCTTTTCTACTACTCCGATTACTGAAAAAATAACCTAAATTTGTTCTAATACATGAAAGGTTTGATTTTTTTAACATTTGTATCTTTATTCCATCTGGAAGTGGAATGAGTAAGGTAAATTTTTTTCTTCTAGAGATGAGTAGCCAGTGGTTCCAACAGCATTCAACAAATACTCGTCTTGTATCCCCAATTGATTTGAATGTCATGTTTATCATATATTGAATTCTCATATATACTTGAGTCTACCTCTAGCCTACAGGCATATTTCTATTCTATTAACTGGTTTGTAGTTTTATATTTTATAAGGTCAATGTTCGCCCTTACTTTCTGTACTTTTTCAAAATTTACATGCTCACCTTCTGTTTATTCTCCAAGGATAAATATTTCAAGGGTATAAAATCCTTTATCAGCTTCCCAAAAAGATAAAGGGATTGGTGAAGAATCCTTATCATCTAAGAATAACTTTAAACAAATACTTTTTCTTAAGAGGGTTTATATATATAGCATGGTTTAAGTGATTCTGAAGGTTACTTTCAGGTCCCACAATTTTTTTTTAAAGAAAGATGTCTTGTGGTTTCTTAATGTCTTCATCTAAGAACAAATGAAAATTCAACAATACCCTGGAAAATTTTTGGTTCTACTTCTAGATGACAGCATGATAGAAAGCTTCACAGTCAGGTAGACCAGTGTTTAAATCCAAGTTTACTATCACGTGTGTGACTTTAGACAAATTACGTCATTGCTTATAACCTTACTTTTCTCATCTGTAAAATGGGAATAAACACCGTGTAAAACATTGGAAAGATCAAATGAAATATGGTATTGTTGCCTGACACATTTATAATCAATAAATGATGATCTAATCTTGCTGTGTTGGTCGTCCATGAAAAGAATGTCAGCCCTTAATAGTTTGCCTCCTACCTGGGATTTTGCAGTAAGTGCAAGTGAATGGTAACCACCTGCCTCCAGATGGATTACTTCTTTACCATCCAGACATTTTACACACAATGGTTGAAGCCTTAAAGAAAACATACACATATACACACAAACTCAATGTAAGAAGTATTCTCAGCAAGAATCATACCCTTTCTCAAATTGCAGAATAAGTGCTTTCAAGTAAAAATGAACATTTCGAAAGAAAGTCATTAATGTAAAAATACTGAATATATGTTCAATCTCTTCCTAAATATTCTAAGTAATTTTTAGATGATTTTAATTTAATCTTTTTATCAATCACCAACCCCAGGATTCAGAATCTGTTAAGAATCATAAAATGATGTTATGGCAGAGAGTAAACTTAGGTCACAATGAAATATAACGAACCATAACGGAAAGTTAAGAAATAATTTTTTAATATTCCATAGATGACTTCACTCTGCTAGGAATAAGATATTTATATTAACTGCTTTAGATATATCTAAATTTCATGTACAAATTTCTAATTTATTAATTAGAATATCTAATTTATTAATATCATAAAAGTTCCCCTTAAATAAAACGAGCTTTCCCTTGAAGCACATGGAGATAGTTTAATGTTTCAGTTTATAGTTATTCTGGCAGTGGCAGAGACATCTTTCAAGTGGCAAAACAACAACAACAACAACAACAACAACAACAAAATTGGCCATTAGCAGTAACTTTTAACCTTGCCAGCATTGCTGGTATGATGTATATTTAATTAAAGCACACTTTCCCCCTATCATATACTTAAAATGATTAAAGCCATTGTTTAAAACAAAACAAAAAAATGTTGGTTCTGTTATAAGGTGAAAATTTGAACTATATAAGTGTTCCAATGATATACCATCTTATCCCCAACACCCTTTTCTGTATGCCAAGATGATTATACACCTAAGAAGAGATGGAAAGGTGTACCAGAGATACCAAAGTCTTTTATTGTTTGGAACAAATTCAAGACCAAGGTAACAACTTTTTATCAGAGCTAAAGAGACATAATAGTCTGGAACTACAAGGGAACAGTTTTCCTCCAGGAGGAAACTGAGATTAAGAGACTTCCACAGAATCTTTCCTGCTAGACTTCAGGGACAGGAGAAAGCTTATTTGTTTAAGCCAGTTCCTGTTGTAAATACAGGTAACACTTACCTCGGCAGAACATCGCCATGCCCCAGCTGCCCTTCCTTCCCTTTCCCCCAGGTCCACACCTCTGTTCTTAGAGAAGGGAGGAGCGCATCTGCTTCTCCACTGTATGTAGGAGTCAGAACCACTGTCCGAGTTTTTACCCGTGCAGCCTTTCTTAAGAGCCTGGGGGAAACTGAAAATAAAACAGGGACAGGGTGAAGAAGAAAGGGTGGGGGTGGGGGTGGGAGGTAGGAAAAGAAGATATTTGATAAACTGCTAATTTTCAAAGAAATGCATTAACATGATATTTTTGAAGCATATTTTATGGGTTCTCTGCAAAAAAGGGATTTAATAGTCAAATGAGTTGGGTAAATGCTGCATACTAAATTCTACCCTCCTACCTCTTGCCCTGTAGAGATGGCACATACATTAGCATGCTGAAGAGCCCTCTGTTTAAATTTGTCTAACCCAGGCCTGCTTCCAAACATTAGGCCGCAGAATCCTTTTCTATATAACAGCTACTGCTATCCTGTGGAACTTGTATTCTAAAGAATATGCTTAAAATACTACATTAAGGCTGACAAATATGATTTTCCCATTTCAAAGCAGAATGTACCAATTTGGTGGCTGCATATGTTTCTAAGAAAAAATGTCACATCAAATGTCACTAAGTTAGACTTAGTCACTCAGCCATTTAATTGTGGGCCACAATAAAGTGACCACCACTGGCTAAGATCAACATCTCTTCTGATGAGTGTACTATCCAATTGTATGCACAAAGAGACTCAAATAAACCTGGAGTTTTCTTAAGGACGTAATCCAGATAATTTTAAGAGAAAGAAAAAGAATACATGTAAAATTTTTCTACAGGTATTTTAGATAACTACATACAAATTAACCTCAGGAAATAAGTCTGTTAGTAGGATTATATATTTCATCTTGTCTAATGACATGACCAAAAAAACAATATTCCTTATTTGTGGTTCAAGGAGATCTCAAATATATTTATACTTAAAATGTTAGAGGACATTTTAGAATAAGAAAATTTTGGCACAAGATTCTCCATCAGACTTATCAGAACCCATGGGCCTTCTTACATACACACACACACACACACACGCATATACATGCATACACACCTACGTATAAACATATACATATATGCATATTTAAGTTCATCAGGATTAAGAGATTTATCTGTGCAGATGAAAATCTAATGGCAATGAGAATTAGGAGGCAGGATAAGAGAAGGGCTCAATGGCCTAAGAGAGTGTAGTAAGTCATTAGGACAAGAAGCAAAGCAGGAAACAGGATCAGGGCAGAAAAGGTAAGTTTTAGTACAGTCTAGGATTCCTAACTTTGGAGCTTTGTACAAAATGGAGTAAACCAGGGGTGGTAAACTCTAGTCCATGGTCAAATACAGCCCACCGCCTGTTTTTGTAAATAAAGTTGTGCTGGAATATAGCCTTGCTCATTTGTTTATACATTGTCTACGGCTGCTCTTCTAGGACAACAGCACACGTGAGTGGTTGTGACAGAGACTGTATGGTCCCTAAATCTTAACATTTCTCTCTGACCCTTTACAGGAAAATTTTGCCAACTCTTGATTTAATCCAATGCTTCTCAAACTTTTTTTTTTATATTACATATCCCCCCCCCCCATTTTCTGCTTATTCTTGCTGTGTTCATTCTTGCATTCTTCCGTGTCTGCTTGTCCTCCCCACCCCCAGTGTGGTGACCTGCCGAGTCAGCTCACCGCGCGGCGGCCTGCCTGCCCGCAGCGGCTTTGCCCTGCCCGCAGCAGCTTGCCTTCTCAAGGTGGTCTGCCCGCTCGAGGAGGCCCCGGGAGCCGAACTCGGGGCCTCCTATGTGGTAAACCGGTGCCCTACCAACTGGGCTACAGCCGGCCCCCCCGCTTCTCAAACTTTAACATGCATACTAATCACCTGGGGGTTGTGTTATATACATGTTGTGATTCAGTAAGTTTGGAGTGGTGCCTGAGATTGTGCATTTCAAACAAGCTCCCAGGGGCCATTGACGCTGCTGGTCTACAAATCCCATTTTGAGCAGCAAAGGTCTAGATGACCAAGACTGCTGAGCTGACTGAGAAATGTAGAAGAACCATCTGTATACTATTCCTTATACTCTAACGGTTTTAGGAAATGAAGTTTTCTCTTACTGAAGCTTAAGCATAAATTATGTGGTGATGCTGGAATTATCTCCTCTCAGGCCAAGCAGAGGAATTCTTCACTTATCCAATGGTCACTTATCTACAATCTCATCAATCTGGAATATGGGTCCCAACTAGGAAATGGGGAGGTGATTGCTATATTCCAGAACAATAAAATAAGTAAGGTTCATAGAGATCCCGGGGAGCGAACCCAGGTCCCTCCATATGGCAGATGGACGCCCAACCACTTGAGCCACATTCGCCCCCCTCATAAGCAGAAGAAAAGGTTATGTTCTATAATTATTTCTAAAGTATGTAATTTTCTTTTAAAATCACACAAAATGGCCAAAATTTAAGTAAAATTTGACATTTGAATTTGTCAGCCTTAATAATTAGGAAAACTAATTTATTATAATATAGCTTGTGATTGTAAAGGGATCTTGGATTTGCCAAAGCTGAATTCACAAAATCTGGCCATTTTCTTACCTTGTGACAACAATCCTGGCAGAGAGAGTCTTCGACTGCCTCCCTCTGATTCCTCTTCTCTGATATCCACAAGACTTGAACTTTTCTTTCCTTGCATTGATTCCTGTTTAACCTGTTCTTCTCTGCTATCTTTCAGACCTTCTGGGCCTGTGGAACTAATGCCTGCCTGTGTTCCAGTTTCACAAGGGGCTGTACTATAAAAATTCATAACTTTCTTAAGAGACAAGGCCCCAGCTTCATATGTAGCAGCAACTCTCACACCAACAGCAGATGCACAAGAGACTACTAAACTGTTTAGGGCTGAGGTGCTTGTGGTTGGTGGGCTGTGAAGATTAGGAATTGCTTCTTCTACAAGAGGCTAAAATATACACACATAAAAAAGTAAATATAAAAATACAATCCTTTACACAGTAAGCAATCAATAAAAAGAAATGTTTAGTATCATCACTATTTGCATACTTAATAAATTTAAGACAACAGAAG
>PVKH010005165.1:0-22444 GCA_004027955.1 Chaetophractus vellerosus
CCACTGAGCTATCTAGCCAGGCCCTGGAAATGTTTCTTTTTTCCTCTCTAAGGAAATACAAAGGCTTTCTATTTCAACATATTATAAGAATATTGTAAAATTTCTAAATACAAAAGACCACGAAGAATTAGCCCTAATATGACATTACATATCAGAAATCCAAACGTCTTTCAGTGTTCAGAGAAGTGATTTTATACTCACTCTTCAATGGGCATCTTCCATAAAATATGTCATAACAGAACACTCTGCTGTATGCAAGATCATAAAGCCAAAAAATAAATAAAAATAAAAATAGTCTTCCTTTCTTGACATATAAAATAGGTTTCTTTTATACATATTTTGCCTCTTTTGACTACTTAATGATGGGTAGTTTTTGGTTTTCTCCTGTAGTTTCCTACTCATGAAAATACACAAATAAAACTACAAAAGATGAGGCATTTACACTGAATACAGAAAAAAACCAATGGAAGTTAATATGTTTTCGCTTTTTCTCGGATTAAGTTTCTTCATGTACAGACTCATAGTATATTTAGCCTGAAGAGGATCTCAGAGATCATTGAGGTTAAATATTTTCTTTGGTAAATAAAGAAACCTGAGATCCTTAGAGCACCTTGACCAAAGTTGTCAGGCAGTGCATGAACTTTTCCATGTACCTTGCTACCTTCCATGATTCTCATCTCTTTTGGACTCCTTAACCTCTCTATGGTCAATTAATAGATTTCACTAGTTGATGATGATTGGCCAGGATTAAGCACTCAAAAGTACAGGAAATTTATCACCACTCTTTCCCTGACTACAGGCTTTCTTCAAACCCTTTGGTTTTCTCCTGTAGTTTCTGACTCATGAAAATACTCAAATAAAACTACATCTTCCCCTGATTTGAACTCTGCATGATATAGACCACGTATGTGCATAATTGTTTACATATTCAGTAATTTCTTCAACAGAGTTTTTTTTTTTTTTTGAAACTTTACCATGTACATTCAATGAAGGGGAGAGAGAGATACAAAAGCTAACTATAACACAGATTAGAATAAAACGAGAGTTAAGTGGCACTTCGGGTTTTAGAAGGAAAGCCACTTGATTTTCATTGAAAGATTAAAAAGGCTTAAAGGGTAAGGTGGTACTCAGGCTACTCCTTGAAAACTGAGAAGGCCTTTGAAAACTGAATCTAGGTCGACACACTAGGCTCAGTAAACAGCATCTACAAAAGTGTGGCAAGGTTCAATTGGAGAGAACAGGAAATGGCAAGGATTACAATGTGGCTCAGATTATTTCTTGGCATATCATAAGAAAGATCCTGCTGTCACTGCTCTTTCATGTATGTTCCAAACGTTTCTACTACCTGTGGCACAAATCATTTGGATTCCTGTCAGTGTTGAGAAGCACGAGGCAATTTCAAGTTGTAAGTATTTGCTTAAGGGATTCCAATAATTGTAGTTCATATTTTTCCATAACTTTTCAGGCAGTCAGTATATTGTGTGTCTAGAACTGGCAGCAGGCTGGATGGCATGATTTGAGGAAAACTGAAGGAATCCTTGGCTCTAAACTCACACAAAGTTATCTGTTCATGAAAATTATAAACTTTACTACTGAAAGATACCTTAAGATTAGAACCAGGCATTTTATGAAGTAAAGCAATAGGAATTATTTTGCCCATGGTAGTATTATATATTTATTTCTGAACTAAGAAATTATTTCTCTGTAATGCTCATGCTGTAAAATTATAAAATTCAAGTTCTATGGAGAGGTAATACACATTTCAGAAATATACAAACACACATGAATAGGTATTATTGTCCGTTTTTGGACCTAGTTTCCAGAATTGCATTAAACATTTTGTGCTTCACAACTTGCTATTCTCTTGGTCCATACATGGCCCTCTCTAATTTTATTTAAGTAGCTGTTAGTTCTATAAAAGACACCTCTAAATGTATCATGCAATCCAAGAACTTGAATATTACTCAAAAGTAAAATTTACCTGTATACATTTCCCCACAACTTGCCTTTGGCCTCTCACACTGAAATACCTTATATCCACAAATTTGTGCTTATTATTTCCTTGGTTTTCTTTAATAGTTTCTATCACATGCACATACCAATGCTTAACAGATATATTGTTTGGTTTTGTTTCTTTTTTAACTTATTAAAGGGGGTATAATTATATATTAACATCTTAATGTAGGATTATTTTGTCAGATAATTAACTATGATTTGAAAACAGAAGATAAGAGCCTGAGGGAATAATAATAAAAACCCATTTAACAAACGATTTATGGCACAGTTACCATTTGTCAGGCACTGGGGATACAAATACAAATAAGATATCATTCCTTCTTTGAGGGGTTTGTGGCTTGAGAGAAAAGGATATTAACAGAAAATTGCAATAAAATATGAAAAGTGATATAAAAAAGATGGTTGTAAACCAGTATGGTTATGTAGGAGAGGTGGCATTTTTGTTATGTCTTTAAGGATGCTTGGGATTTTACTATAAAATGAGATGTATTTCAGGTTGAGGGAGTAAGATATATATTGCTATCAAGGAGGAGTAGAACAGAAATATGTCAAGAAATTATGAAGGATAAAATTAAAGCAGGAGAAATGTTAAATGACCAGTAGGAGTACTGATGAATTATTGGGGAGGATTACAGAGAATTGTAGAAGTTACTATTAATACTATTTATACTACAGATATTATTGATTCTAGAGGATTTGGTGACCATGTGAAATAGAAGTGGAAAGCAAGGCCAAAGATGAAATAACCTTTTTCCTTGTATAACTTAGTAAGTGATGATGCTTCTCCAGGACAAATAAGAGAAAGAGCAAGTAGGAGAAAACTATTTTTTTTCTATGTTTAACAATATTTATTTTACCTAATGTAGTAGTTTGATATTGTTTATGAATTCCAAAAATAGATATTGGATTATTTTTGTGAACTGTTCTGTTCCTCAGGGCATATTAGATTGGATTGAATTCAGAGGTTTCACTTTTACTTAATTAAATAATGATTAAGGCTTTGATTGGGCCATCATAGTAGGACATTGAGTCCCTGCCCCCTTGGTGGGTGGGGACACACAGAGAAAACGACATGGCAGAAGAAAAAGTTGGAGTTTTGATCCTGGAGCCTGGGAAGTAAACACACAGAGAAGCAGATACATCAGGAAGGAGAGAAGTCTCCATTAGACATGGCAGAGGCCCAGGGGAGAGAGATGGCCATTTGCCTAATAGTCTACAGCTGGCCTTGTAGAAAGAGCAGAGCAGCTGAGTCCAAATAGAAATGAGCCCCAGAAAGAGAGGAACCCAGGAAGCCTGAACACTTGCAGACGTCGGCAGCCATCTCACTCCAACACGTGGCAACAGACTTTGGTGAGAGCAGTAACTTATGCTTTATGGCCTGATAACTATAAGCTTCTACCCCAAATAAATATTCTTTACACAACATATTTCTGGTATTTTGCATCAGTACCCCTTTGGCTGACTAATACACCTAATTACAAAAGCAATATGTTTTCATTGTAGAATGTTTGTAACAGGTGTTCTGCAGACTAATCTGGCACAGTTAACTCGTACCTCATGATCTGTGATTACATATATATGTATATGTATAAATATAAGCTCTATCCATCTATCTACCTCATCTATTATCTATTTAACTGTCTCTCTAGCTATCTATTTACCCATTCCAAAGAAATTATGATGCGATTCCATTAGAGAGCATGCTAAAGGTTGCTCACTGCAGCATTATTTGTGGTAGAGTAAGACTGGGTAGGAGGCAACCTGAGCATATATAACTTGTCAATAAATAAAATATACATACAATGGAATTTTAAGCAAAAATTAAAGGCATTCTTTTGCTTTTGTTATATGAGTCTGGCATTGTGCCCTGGTATTCTTTATTCTTATCACAAAACCGGCCAGATGTGACTGAATTGTTTAATCCCTGACTTTAGCTCATGTGGAGTCACTGTGCTCTGAAATCTCATTACTGCAGAGTTTTCCCTGCCATTTGATGTTAGGTGTAGCATGGATGTAATTTGTCTGGAAGCTTCAATGACTACTACAGTGGGTCCTGGCCTCACACTCATACCCTTTTTTATAAACCAAACAGTTCACATACAACAATCTGCCTTCTCTCCAAGCTCCATGCCAGTTGCCTGCTGTCTGGTTCTCATAAAATTATCCTGACATTCACAAAGCAAATGTCCTTTGAGTTTTGACTGCAGGGTGACGTGACCTACCAGATGTGATATTCTAGTGCAGTTTGAAGGAAGCATACAATGTTTACATTAACCTTTTCAGGCCCTTTCCCACGTGGGGTTAGTAGCATAGCGGTTAAAGATGCTTAGTCATCCAGAATCCTGTAAGCACTTGACACCGTGTCAAGTAATCTACTCTACCCCATATGATTTGACAATCCTAACATGGTAGAGAAGGAGCCCGGTAATAAGAACCCAATGCTATTTGAGTACCTATTCACAATTGGGATGTTACTCTATTTTCTTTTCCCTTTTGTAATATGCTTTACCAAATCTCGTTATGAGACAACTTGCCACTAATAGGAAAAGGATGAAAATTTCATTCTGAATTTGTGAATTTCTGGACTGCAAACAGATTCCTCAATTATTTTACTTATTTCTTGGATTATGATCTTGTAGACAGAGTCTTACAGACAGAACAGATGGGTAAACACTGTCCCTGCAAATTAACTAATTTGCTAAGGAAACTTTATACTAACAGGAACACTCCCTTTTGACCTGTAAATGATAAACTATTAAAATCTGGCAATACTAGGTAGCTTATTCCAAGAAAGGATAAAGACACTTATGGAAATGGCTACGTTTAAACCTTATATGAGTTCATTTTTCTAAGAAGTGAAAGCCAGATCTAAACACCTGCCTTTTCTTGGTTAAGCGCCTGACTTAAAATAGCGTGTGGTTTTCTTAAAACTTGTTATTATTCTCCTTCTTTCCCTTCTAATTTATGAAGGAAGAACATAGTGGCTATTAGTAGATTTAAATGTTCCTCCAGCTTCAAGGCAACACAAATATCATTTTACAAATGTGTAATTTGTCATAATGCTCAAGTAATGGAAAAAAAGAAAACATCCTGAAGATTTTCCTTTGTAAGCACTTGTGGCAGCTAAAAGTAATAATTCCTATTACTAAGTGATTTAATGTGTCCCAACATGTGTCCAGGCCTGCAACTATTATGTCAACAAACAGAACTGATCAGTTTAATGTGCTGTAGGCAGGTACTAGTAATGCATACAAATGTAAAAATAATAAGGAAAAGAGTCTTTATCTCTTCTATTGGGGATTTTCCCAATGGTGACAGGCTTTGAGATATCCCTATGTGAATTCTCTCACATTTGTACCTGTCTGAAATGTCTGTTTGCAAGTTTACTCTTATCAGTGGACTGTTCTGGAGCCATTTTTATTCTACTCTTATCTTCCCAGTGTATGCTGCTGCCTCTGCAGTGTCTTACTTTGATTAGGGTATGTACTCTACCATTCTTGACAGGAAGACTGAGGATATGGGAGAGAAGGAAGATGGGGTGGGGTGGGAAGAGAGGAATAGGATAGGAAATTCAAATAGCTTTTCTGTTTCCTGTCGTTGATGGGTAAGGGGATATCCATAAGTTACTGAGGTTAAAAGATTTATTTCAAGCCAGTATTTAGGAACATAACTATGCTGAATATATGTGTGTATATTTTGTGTCTATGTGTGTGTGCTATATATTTGAATATCTATAAATATAGCTTGCATGCCATGTGCTATTCTGATCACAAAAATTCTCAAAATATAATATTGGCATTAAAAATGAAGGGGGAGACTAGAAAAGCATAAACTCCAGTTAACTTTCTACAGTCTTACTTAGTGACAATGATACTGATCAAAGATAACTATAATTTATTCAATATTTCACTGTGCCACCTGCTTTACAAATCCTTTTTAACCAGTTCTTGCAAACGACCCTCTGGGGAAAGTACTGTTATTGAATTTTTTTTTTTTTTTACAGATTATTGAAGTATAGCAATTTAGGATTTTGTTTTTCCCTAACCTGTTTATTTTTTCCCTCCATTCTATCCTCCAACCGCTGGAGGAAAGGCTTTTTATTGATAGAATCAAGAGACAAAGGCAACAATGACAAAATAATCTAGCTTCTTAGTTATGCTGAGATGCGACCCAGCACAGCAACACAATACATAAAATTGGAGGTAGCTGAAGGAACCTACCACAGGGCTCTGTAAAGCTGGGCATATCTCTAAGATAGAGTCCAGGCAAAGCTGACGGGAGAGTCATAAGGAAGGACTGTTGGACTGAGGGAGGGAATCCAGAGAGCAGGAACACAAGAGAGCCCATCCGATAGGAACTCTGAATGGCTGTAATGAGACTTGGGGAATGGGTAAACCCCCTTTTGCAATATCCTCTGGCCTCTAGCTGAATTTTTTATCCTGTAAATAGCAAAATTCTTTCTAAAAGAAGATTAATCCTGGAAGCCCTTTTAGATGTTATAAGCATAAATAAGGTTTTACAGAGAGTGAAGCAAGTTAACTATGGCCCCCCTGCTCTGGCTGATTTCCAATCTGAATTCAGGTCTGTCTGATGCCAAAACTTATGCCTTTGAACCCCTGCAATACTGTTAATAGAGTACATGAGTGACTATTGTGTCTCTATGTTCTTGAATAGATACTGCTTACCTTTAAAAGGTAGGTTATACACCTGAAATGTGAGAAAGTCCCAGGCACACAAAAACATCACTTTTAAACATTTCCAGCTTCCTACAATGTATTGTGAGTTGTTAAATGAGGAAATGCCTAAATTTTATGTCTATAACTCTTTGAGGGAATGACATGGCAGAAGAATTAATTTGTTAAACCTGCATTTACTGTAAACAATATCATTTTGGAAAATCTCAGTAATTTTGATATTAAATTAAATGTATGTTGTTCTCCATAATATATAGATAGATTGATAGTAAATAGATGTAAAGACTTATTGGAGAAGAATTGCAAGAGTCTTCCCACATAGCTGATATGCATGTTTGAATGGCGTCATCCAGACCAAATGCACGCTTTTGTATATTTATTTAAGATGAATTTTTAAATGGAATATATTTATATTTTCTTACCTGGGAATTACATTTGCTTTAGTAGTGATTTTTGGAAGGACTTGTCTTTAGTTGATTTACCCTGAGAGAAGCTTGTAAATTTCCCTGTCATCAATATTTCACTATTTGCCTCCACCCTTCTGTGATAAAAATTGGAACCTTTTCTACACCACAACTACTATTTCTCTATCTTACTAACACTGAACAAAAAGCATAGCTGTATTTTGAAAATTACCCTAAGAAAATAAGCTAGAAATTTACAATTGTCATCATGTATAAATGGTAAGTAATCCTTCACCATTTGAAAATTATGTAGTCACTCATACTTTGCACAATGTCATGGTTAGAGTAGACATTTAATAAATGTTGCATTACATTGAAGTGATGGATGTGTAACCCAAATAAATAGTTTATGGCAAGAGAAACATAGAGCCCAGATTTCAAAGTTAAATCCAGTTAAAATGGCACAACCTATATAATATGTGAAGTTCAGGAATACTTATTAATGTAAATTTCAGTGTGGTTCTACTCAAGTCATTTGGTCAAAATTTAATGATAATCTAACTCACTGTGTGCACTTGAATGAGCACCTTTGAGACAAAATGTGGTTGTATTAAATATAGATATGCATACATATATGAAATGGGAAACTGATCCATCAGCAGTCTAATAGGATATCTGGGAGCGTTTCATAATATACTCTTAAAATTGAAGATGGTAAAAATGAAGGTAGTTTGTTTATAAGTGAGTAAGAAACAACAATAGAAAAAGGTGTACTCCCACTTGGGTGTGGGTAGGAGGATCAATTATTAATCTGAATTCAAGAGTGTGACATTTAGAAGCTTGAAACCGGGCTTGGCAGTTTATTTTCTAGCTTATAAACACACACACACGTTGATGATATATTTTTCTTTCCCTCAATTGTCTCACTTTTTTGCAGACCTGATTTGTATAGCTTTGGCTACAACTCTAGGCTTCTGTTGCTGTAAGTGATATTTCTTATATTGGTTTATGTGTTTAAAGTAGTCACATGTTTTCTAAGTATGCTAAGATTACAATACCAACGACACTAGCAAATAAGCATTTAATACCAATCAGCTTGGAAGTAAAATGACTGTTTCAAATAGGGCTGATGGAATGAGAAGCAAGAATCACTTTAAAGGGTAAGTATGAATTTTAAGAATGGTTTAGTGGGTTAAATTTTGTCCTCTAAAAAATACGTTGAAGTACTTACCCTAGGTTCCTTATTTGGAAATAAGGTCATACAGATGGAATTAAGATGAGGTCATACTGGAATAAGATGGGTCCCCAAATCCAATGTGGATTTATAAGAAAGGAAGAATACACACAGACATACATTGGGGGGAAGGCCATGTGAGGATAGAGAAGACAGAGATTAGAGTCCTGCATATGCAAGACAAGGAAAGCCAAGCCAGAAATATTAGATGCTGTTAGAGGCAAGGAAGGAGTAGTTCCTTTTGACACCTCACTGGCACCTTGATTTCTTTATTTTTTTAATATAATTTTAAAAACAATTTATTGAAGTTATCATTCATACATGAACATACATAAACTATAAGTGTTCAGTAAACATCGTGAACTTACAAAACAAACATGCATAACATCATACAGGGCTTCCACACATCACCAGCCACAAATACCCTGCATTTTGTGAAACATTTGTTAACAAATCATGAAAGAGCATCATCAAAGTATTACTACTAACTATAGTCCGTATCCTCCTCCCCTATACGTTTTTTTAAGGATTTATTTACTTATTTATTTACTTTTATCCATCTTTTCCCCCTCCGCCCCCCATTTTTGCTGCCTCTGTGTCCATTCGCTGGGCAACTCTCCGTGTCTGCCTCCTGCCCTCTCATCTTCCATCTCCTCCTGTCTTCACTGGGATCAGATCCTCAGAACCTCCGATGTGGGAGAGAGGCGTCCTACTGCCTGAGCCACCTTAGTTCCTGTTTTTTCGGTGTGTCTTGTCTTGGCTCTCCCTTGTGTCACTCTCCTGTTATGTCATCATTTTGTTGTGTGGCTTGTGGGGCCTGGCAGCTCACCCGCGTATGGAGCTTAGCGGCCCACCGACACACCAGGCCTGGTGGCTCACCTGGGGCCTGGCGGCGCACCTGCACATGGTGCCTGGTGGCCCACGCACATTCTACATTTTTCCTTTTTTTCTTTTTACCAGGAGGTCCTGGGGATCGAACCCAGATCCTTCCGTAAGGGAGATGGATGCCCAATCACCCGAGCCACATCTGTCCTCCTGCTATATCTCTTAAGGTTGACCAAAGATAACTAGAGTTACAGTCTTTTCCCATACAGGATGGTCATATAATAAATCAGGCTTAGTTTATCACTGGCATTCTAAAAACCAGACATAGGGAGAAAAACTAGGTCTGTGGACACATGCATGGTTTCTAATATAGTGAATGTTTAGCCTACCCTCATTATCACAAAATCAGGACAGCGAGAATATTCTCATTTAATATACTTTTTAATTTTTTAAAAGAAACTTAGATTACATAGATGTTTCATAAAAATATAGGGATTCCCTTATGCCACATTTTCCCACATTAACAACATCCTTCATTAATGTGGTACATTTATTACAATTGAACACATTTTGGAGCATTGCCACTAAGTGTGGATTATAGTTTACAATGTAGTTTACACTCTCTCCCACACAATTGTCTAAGTTATAGCAAGATATATAATGACCTGTATCTGTCATTGCAATTTCCTTCATGACAATTCCCAAGTCCTGAAAAATGCCCCCATATTACAACTGTTTTTCCCTCTCCCCCACCTCAGAACCTCTGGTGGCTGCTGCTTCCACATCAATGATATAAGTTCTTCCATTGCTAGAATCACAATATGTCTATAGTAGAATACCAGTAAGTCTACTCTAGTCCTTCATTCATTCCCCAATCCTGAGGATTTGGAGATGGTCATGCCCACTCCACCTCTAATTGAGATCCCATGGGGCAGATGGATGGGACTATCTTGCTTGCAGTTGCAGACTCTCTGTTTCTTGGGATAGTCATTGTCCATTATCATCTCCTTGTTAGTTTTCCTGGGTGAGTCCAATGCACTGGAGAGTAGGTGTTGCAACTCTGTTGGGATTCAGGGCCCAGCTGTCACACGGACAGCCCAAAGATTTAAGTCTCTTGGGCATACACTTATAAACTCTAGTACTAACTATAGGTTCAAATAGAAGGGGCAAAAGAGCCATGTGTAGAGAAACCACAACTGAGTCCAATTCTGTCACACTGGGGAGCATAAATTCCAAAGTAGGGTCGACTGACAGGGCATCAAAGTGTCTGGTGCCCTCTGGATGTCTCCAGAGCCTTCAGGAGCCCTGCTATTTGAGGCAATATTTTCTTTGGCAGTCAATGAGATCCTGCTGAGATCTGCATAAGCATAACCTCTGGAATGACCTCTGGACTCACTTTGAAGTCTCTTACCTTTTCCCCCTTTTGGTCAAGGTCTTTTTCCAGGTGTATTGCTAGCCACCTTGATTTCTTATGCCTAGCCTCCAGAGCTCTGAGACAATAGCTTCCTCTTGTGTTAAGCCATTCAGCTTGAGATAACTTATTATGGCAAGACTAAGAAACTAAGACTTCTTCAAAAAAGATATATTCAAGTGGTAGTCCCCAGGACCTGTGAATGTGACCTAATTTGGAAACAGGTTTTTTAACAGAGGTAATTAAGTTAAGATGAGGTCATTCTGGATTAGGCTGTACCCTAACTCCAAGGACTGATGTCTATAGAAATGAAGAGGGGGGATTGGGACACAGAGACACAGAGGAGACACACAGGGAAGAAGAGCATGTGATAACAGAGGCAGAGGTTGGAGGGATGCAGCTGCAAGCCAAGGACTGCTGACACCATCAGAAGCTAGGAAGAGGCAAAGAAGGACTGTTCCCTAGAGCCTTCTGAGGAAGGGTGACCCGGCTGATAACTTGATTTCACCTTCTAGTCTCCGGAACTATGAGAAAATAAATTTACATTATTTAAGCCACCAAGTTTGTGGAACTCTGTAACAGCAGATCTGGGAAACTAATGCAAGAAGTAACACTGCTAATTATCTCTTAAATAAGTCATTATAGCTTGATATCTCTTTGTAATTCATACAGATCTCATGTAATACCACTTTTAATGTCATATGCAGATACTAACATTCTTTATGTAGCATAAAAGAAATTAAAGAGTTAGGGCAAAATATTATTATTCACACCTACTTCACTTTGTCCTTATTAAAGTCATTTGCTGATATCTAGTTACTGGAAACATATCATTTTATATAATTCTCTAGCTAGTGAAATATAAGATGACTATTAATTTCTTTACTCAATTATTGTGCAACTCCCTTGATGACAGGGACCACATTTTAATTTGCCATAATGCCTGATACAAATTGGTTGCTTAAATGTTTTATTGAATTTAACATTTATTTGTCTTGGCCAAATCAGGGGGAAAAGCCTGTTTTGATTCAACAAGCATAATATTTTCAACTTAATTTGCAAATAATATATTAAAATTAATATATTGCAGTTATAATATGTGGCTTAGCAATATTTCTATAAACAATTTCATACCTAGAATTTCACTTATCCTTAAAATATATATTCAAATTATCTTTGACTGACATCCAAATTTAAACAAAGTGCAGTGTACTTAATGCAAAGGGGAATATTTAGGTTCAACAATGATGCTTCTGTTTCAGCAATAGTGTGTGATTAGCTGGTAAAAATACTAGCTATGCTAGATTAAAAGAAATGAGGCTCTTTGGTTTTAATTAGTTACAATTTATTCAGCTATAGCTCAGTTTCAAGAGATACACTGTTGCTTAATACCAACTATTTTAATTTCTTTTATATATGCTAAATATCTGCAGATAAAATGACCTCCAAGGCTTTGGGTGTATATATAGACCTTGAAATAATTATCTAACAGTATTGATATAATAGCAAGGAGTGAAAATACTATAGAGTGGGAAAATTAAATTCTCCAAGGCCTTGCTTTGATATCGATTTTTTTTTCTCCTTAGAAAGAGATGTATGCAGGCATTTTTATAAATCTGAATACAATTTTCTTCTTGGAATATTCTTTTGGAAAATATATATTTTTCTATTCCTTTCTGACCTCCAATATAACAAGGATGGTAGCCACCTTCCTGAAAGTGTTGAATTTTTGGTTTTCTGTCCCATATCTATTTCTATTTGAAAACATTTCCTTCTTAGGGGACAGAACCTGGTATCCTTGCTCCCTCCCTGTCTTGATTACAGTGTTTATGTATGATCTGGGGAAGCAGAATCACTTTTCCTCACAGTCATACCCTCTATTTACCTTCTGGATGAGACTTGCATTAAGAAACTGATATAAAAAGTTATCAAACAGATAATACCAATATTTCTAGAAAGAGATTTTTGGTTGGTCTAGTGCCAAGTCACAAAGGTTTCAAACAAAACATTAACATAGGTTTAAACTCTCATATTTAGAAATTCAAGCAATATAATTAGTTTGTTACTGGCTGAATTTAAGTTAAATGTCCAAAATTTTACTAAAATCTGAAAATAGCATGATTTTTCAGACATAATGCTGCATTTATTTTAATTTGGCATTTTTAAAGAACTTTTACCATAAAATATTGCCTTTAAAAAAATAAGTAGAAGCATGTGCCTCAGGCCTAAATGAAATAGAATAATCCTGGAGGACTCAGGTAGTATCCGTTAACAGTAATGAAAACAATATTTTCCCTGGTTGTGTGTCATTGGTCCTGCCCATTAATCTCTTTGGGGCTTCCTTGCCTTCATCTGAGGTATGAAAGCATTGAACTAGATGATTTTAAAGTCACTTCCAACATTCCTGATATGTATTCCTTTTTGTGGATTTTCGATGAAGATCTCCATTTACAGAGATTGACTGAGTTTGCTCTCAGGAAACAGATTTCCATTCAGCCAGACTTCAAAACATGCTCCCCTACCTCTGCATTATTTTCTGCAGGGTCCTAAAGAAAAAAATAGCAATCGAGGTTATTTTAAAAAATATATTTCAATGCATTTTATTTTTGGCATATTAATAGTTAACTGTAATTTACCAAAGCTATACTTTCACTAAACACAACTGAACCCTGAATTACACATAAATTGTTTTTGAACCTGGTTCCATTAAAACTTCCTCAGTGAAGCATCATGTAAAAGTTATTAAAGGTCAATATCATGATCCATAAAAGCACACCAAAATTTGAGGTTTTTTTTCTTTAAACCTATATTTACTGTTTAAATGTTTACTGGAAAAAAATAAAATGTCATTCATTAGAATTAGGTTGGTTTCAGTTCAATAAGACCAACAGAAGATTGCACTGAGTAAAAGAAAGGGGGAAAGACCAGAAAATGAAATATTTTAAGCCCTAATCTATTAAACAATAAAATTTGATATAATGTATTTCCAATGGCTTAAATATGACTTGTTAAATATGTTAAAATTGGCTTTATAAGCTAAACAAAGAAAAACAATACACATGAATATTTGGCTTCTTAGAAATGCATGTAGATATGTCAAAGTTGGAATTTTTAAGTTCATTTATATTCAACATTTTTGTGAACACTCAAGAAAAGATAATAAACAACACATTTTATTTGTGGATGGTACTAAGTTAGATGATGTTGCATACACAGGGGAGGACAAGGAAATAATTTTAATAAAGAACCTAGAGGCATTAGAAGTGCGGTAAGGAAATGCTAAAACTGAGATTTACTTTGTAAAAATGCAAATCATTACACAAGGGGAGGAAATAACCTAATACAGCTACTCAGAGGGTGGGACAGACCCTGGAAAACAGTTCGAGGCAAAACAAATCTCTGAGTGACAGTGCAGAGCAAATGAGACAAGAATCAGCAATGATAATAGCCAGAAAATGATTCCGTGTGCTTCTGAACCACAAAGAGGCATGTGGACAGGAAGATAAAGGGTATGGCACCTGAACAGAGGATTCAGCTTCTGTTAAATATATATATAAAAAAACAATTAGCGTGAATGCACAGTTGGGCACACTGCTGCTTAGGGTCCAATGCTACAAAGGTGCCACAATAAATTTCTGTTTACATCTCTATTCAATGGGATCCTTCTAAACTAAAATAGTATAGGAACAGAGTGAGAAATAATGACTGTCCCTGTAAGCAATGTCTAAATCCCCAGAATTAAAGAGAAATTCCACACACATTGCAGGTAAGCCTCATGCTTATTGGACACAACTCAACCTTCAAATAGATAAACTCACACCACTGAGGAAAAAAATTCTAAATCACCAAGAAAATAAAAAATCCTACACAAACAAGTTGATATTTGGCTTTGAGTCATCTAGCACATAATACCCACTGCATTCATCTTTGTACAATGAATGAAGAATCAATCAATATACATGAGGTAGGAATTTTTATATCCATTTCACAGAAGAGAAAATGCGAGTCACTACAAAAGTTAAGCAACTTTCCTAGCCTTACCCAGGAAATAAGTTGGGAGGTCAGAAATTAAATGCAAATTTGCCTAATGCCAAAGTCCATGATATTTCTATTATTGACATAGTTCATTGATCCTGTGACTGACCCACTGGTATAATTATCCTGTAAAGCAATCTTATATGTACTTATCTGCTTGCAGAAAGATTCTTGGGTTTCTATTTTACAAAGATTTTGAATAAAGTTTTCATTGGCTTGCTTCAATTTCTGGTAAGCATATAGAAGAAAAAAATATCTGGAATTGTTTCCAAGTTCATATACATAAAATTTAGAAACTTTGGAAATGGAAGATTTTACAATTAAAAAAAACTCAAGTAAACGAATTACAATGTCAAGACATGACTATTATACTTGCATTACTCACGACTTGTTTCTGAATGTTAAACCCAATGATCACTTAGAAGCATACTAACAAATCACTAGTGAAATATCCATTGCAGAGATTGCTTGTATCCATCATAGCATGCAGGAAAGGCAATGCAAAAGTTGTTGTTCTTGTTTTTATTCTACCTTCCAATATCTCTTTCATTCCGACATATAATTTGGTATTTGGGTGTACTTATTTAGGTAAGAATGAGAAGACTGTCTGAGATGAACAGGTATGTAGGCAACTGAATGATACTTCACATTTCTTTTGCCAATAGCACAACACAAGTACCTTCATTAGACAGAATGACTACTAAATGAACATGGCCCAAGGTGTGCAATGTTGTATGGGCTTATTCATTTTAGAGATTAGTAGAAGATTAAAATATTAATATTTTAGAGATTAGTAGAAGATAAAAATATTAATATGTTGAGTTTCCAGAATGAAATTTGTGCATATTATACATACTATTGATTAGTTTAAGACACTATAGTTCACTTTCCATTATTTGCTATATCTGCCAAAAGATAACATTTTGGAAAAATCATCAAGTGATTTAATCACATTTATAAATACAATGAGTATGACATCACTTAAAAACTTTAAACTAAAATCCCATCTAAATTTAATAGCTATTGGGAGTGGGTGTAGTTCAGTGGTTTGAGTGCCTGCTTCTCATGTATGAGGTCCAGGGTTCAATCCCCAGTACTGCCAAAAAAAAAAAAAAAGATGGCTAACATAAATTTAATAGCTATGCTCATATTTTAAACCACTGGTGCTATAGGCCAAACATGAAAATTAGCCTATGCAAAAGTGCTTTCTCAAAGTTACGTTTGGTATTACTTTGCCTTCAGAAAAAAATGAGATAAAATGTCAAATATATTTATGCATTGCAAGTAAACTTTTAGAAATCAGTTAGAAAGTCATGACCTTTGATATAGCAACTTTAAAGAGGTATATACTTCTTTGAAAGTAACAATCTTGGTACCATGGACCAGTGCCCACCACTGATGCGTGGTTCTTAGAGTAGAAATGTATTGAGATGTGGTCAGGGTGGGGATGATGAATGGCTTGCCCTGCTGTTCCTGATGATTTTTTTGAGACTATATTTAATTCAAGGCAGTTCCAGAACAAACAGCTCAAGGTGGAGCCCTAGAGCATTCAGGCTAGGGACAAGAGGTTATCAATAACCATCACCAGCAAATTCATTGAAGAGGAAGTCACCTGTGAATTTGGTATTGTATCTTGTTAACAAGACTGGCAGATCAAGGAGGGACGAGGAGACATTTTTCCTTTGTGCATTGAATTCCAATATTTTGGCTTTGCTTTAAGAACTTGTTATTTTTAAGCGCTCAATTCAATCAACCTATTTGTAAACTATAAGAAAACAAGACAAAATTATTTTTCAGCTTTCAGAGATCTGGAGTATTAAACATGCATAGGATGGTCAGAAATGGATAAGAACTATGCTACAACACGAACCTGGGTATTGGTATTAGAACTGATGCACAAAGTCAGGCAGGGAAAAATTAGGTGTATCTTAAGACAGGGTAAAACTTGGATCCTGTAAGTCTCTGCTTCCATGATTAAAAATTTTACTCAGACTCAGGGCAAAGCCATGACCAAAATCGGGAGTCAAGAGCCCCAGAAATTGGGGAGAAAGGATTTGGGGGATGAGGAAGAACGGGACAGAGGTTGGTAAGTAAGAAAGAAGCACTTTAGTTTTTGTCATATGCTGCGTCCTCTTCCTAACAAATTTATGGGTGCCACTGGATAGATACATTTTGAAAGGTGCCCAAGTGTTCACATGCTGAGAAAAGTGTTAAAAGAGCAAAGGGATTATCATGGATGTGAACTTTGGAGTGTTAAGAAAATTTGATACTTGTGTATATCTAAACTAAAACATTGAATCTTTACAAATTGTTAACCGTAAACATAATACATAAGAATTGTCAAGAATAAAGTACTAATCCTGCTAAAAATTCCTTAAATATTACCAGGCTTTTGGTACTGTAATTCTGTGTTCTTTGAAGAATAACACACACTATAAAAAGACTAAATATTATTGATATTAATGGAAAAAGCACATTCTCCTATAATAATATTTAAACAATTTAATTTTAAAAGTAAGGGCCTCAACCTTAGAAGTACATCAGCAACACGTGTGTATTGCATTTATGTGCATGTGTTTTGCTGTTAACATTATTATTATTTTCAGGACAGATAACTTGCCCTACCCTGGAGATTCTGGCTCTTTAGGTATAGAATATGGCTCAGGTATCAGAGTAAAAATAAAAACAAACTATAAGCAATACTGATGCACAGTCAAGTTTCATAAATACAGTCTAAAAGTAGTTTATAAAAGTTGAAAGCATGACTTTCAGAGTCAAATTGGTCCAAATTTTAAGTATAGATATCATAACCATTTAGTCATTACTGAGTCTTAGATTTCTTGACAGTAAATTAGGGATGTTAATAGAATCTACCTAACGGGATGGTTATAAGGATATAAAGAGACAAGATATGCAAAGCACAAACTACTCCCTGCTGCAATAAATTTGTTCAATAAATAATTCCTGGATGAATGGACTACTAATACATAAATATTCTAAATGAACATCAGATTTCTAATTATTAAATAAGAAGTACTGGAAAGTAGAAATCATGTACATCAGTCTCTATGTCACAAAATAAGTTATTCATCTATACTTTAATATTAAAATATATTTTCAAAATAATCTAATTTAAAGTAAAATCTGCTATTTAAAAAGTAAAAAAGTAATAAATAATCCAAATGTCTTGGAGTCGCTATCCCTCTTTATCTGTTAAAATTTAAATTGAATACAGTAGAAAAAGGCCTCTAGATATGGTTTTCCTTTAATAAGTTACATTTGAGTGAATTTGTTTATCTCATAATAATCCTTGTATGTGACACTGGTCGCTCCTCCTGCACCACAAGTACCTTCTATTGGGACAAAAAAAAAGCTGTTCTGATTATTGGCATTTCATCTCCAGAATTCCTTCATGTCTTTGGGGAGATAGGTGACAAGATAGCATGTATAGTTTTTGTAAATGTCTTGTGTTCTTTGAAACAGGTGCATTTGGAGATTGTATTCATTAACTTCTAAAAACAATCCAGACTCCCATTTATGTTTGTTTTCTTGATCAGCTAATGATTAAGAAAGATGTGTCAGGGTTTTAATTACTATATTTCTGTTACTTTCTTCTATTTTAAAGCACTACTAAGTACTTTCCATTACCAAAGGTGTATAATTTATATTTACATTTAACATTAATTTCTTTATTGATAAATTTATTCCTTGTTCTATCTCATGTTATACTATTAAATTTTATACATATCAAATTTAGGAATAATCTTAACCTAACAAACAAAATCAAACAGGCAAACAAATGAGATCTATGTAGATATTCTGTATTAAAACTAATGGATATATTTTTGAAAGACAGATGACTAACACACATTGGAGTAAGATTTATTATAAGGTATAAAAGAACACTTAGATATACTGGATACTCTCAAAATAATTAAACTATACATGAGATAAAAGAATGAGAAGGTATCATGATGTTTTATGGATCTACGAAAATAAGATTAAGAAAAAAAGGAATAACATTGCAACTTACAAGAATAGTAGAAAGAGTAACACAAATCAAGAGAGGAAGGAGTTGGAAAAATCACTGCCAATAAAGTGGAAATATTTAAAGATATGAAAATAACTGTATGATTTGGAGATCAGGCAACAGAAAGCCAACATATATATATAACTGGATTTGATGAACAGAATGTGATATCTTAGTTTGCCAGGGTTGCTATGACAAATACCACACACTGGTTGGCTTAAATAACAGGAATTTATTTGCTCACGTTTTGGAGGCTAGAAGTCTGAAATAAGATGTCAGCAGGTCATGACTTCTCCGATATCTGTAGGGTTCTGGTCATAACTATTTGGCGATCAATTTCTGTATCTGTAACATGGCAATCTGTCTCTTTCTGTGGCTTCTATTTCTAGGTTCAAATTTTCTTTGCGCATAAGGACTTCTGTCCTACTGAATAAAGGCCCACTTTTTTTTCAGTTTGGTGGCATCTTAACAGATCTCAAAAATTCCACTTATAAATGAGTTCCAAGGATGGGGGGGGTTAAGACTTGAACATGTCTTTGTGGGAGGCATGATTTCATCTACCACTCATGGAAAATGGAACTAGAAAGAAATTAAAAGATATATATATTTGGAAATAATAGAAGAGATAAATATCCAGACTGGAAGATGAGGCTTACAGCAGGAGAATTCAATGAATTTGTCAAAAAAAAAAGAGAGATCCCATTTGTAATATTAACAAAAAGGAGAATATACTTAAAAACAGATTTAACATAGGAATGAAGATGATATATATGTGAATAAAATTTAAAAATATTTCTGAGGGACAGAAAGAAAGTTTAAATATATGGATAAACATATTTCATTCTTGGAAATATGGAAAAGGAAACATTTCAAATCTTTCTAAGTTTACCTATAAATTTAATGTAATCTGAGTAAAATTACTAAAATACCTTTTTAAGAATTTTGACCAGCTTATTTTGAAGTTTATAAGGAAAGGTAAAAATGCAGAAAATTTTAGAAACAAGTTTGAAAACACTCTGCTGATGATGGTGTGGAAAACAGGAGATCTCATGTAATGCTGATTCTAACTATATTCTTTTTTTTGAAGAAATAAAGTTTCATAAATGTGTTTATGGTGTTCTCAAATTTGGACTAATTGAAAGAATATTTGTACAGTTATGCTTACACATTCATGGAATATCTATGAAAAGCTACACAGAGTGATTGCTCTTAGAAGAAGCAAGTAACCTGTAGAAAAAATCAGGTTGATCTCAGAATTGGGAAAACTCAGATGCCAAAATATAACATTGCCACAGGTACAGAGTTCAAAAGTGATGAGCCAAAATTCCATTTATAGGTTCCAGCCAACAAAGATGGCAGCATAAGATGCTGCAGGGTACCATTCCCCAGCAGAATCTTTGAACAACTAGCAAAAAGTGGCAAAGCCATCTTCTTCAGAACTCTGAAAAAGAGCTAAAGGGTTATAGTAACTGGGTTATTGCTGAATCAGGAAATGCAGCTTTAAGAAATGGCAGGAAAAATTTGTGGTACCCGTGTTGGCCCCTCAACCATCTCTTCTGTGGCACAATGTGAATTCAGCCTGTGTACCCATTGTGGGTCCTTGGCCCTGTTTCAGAGGGAGCAAAGTATCCCCTGTGCACATACTCGGTTGCCTGTTTGTCAGTGCCAATCTATCAGGAGGCAGCCTGAAAGAATGAACCAAGAACTCAAATTCCTCTCTGGCTCACTCTCACTCTCTCAGACCTTGCCTTGCAGGCAGAAGCAGGTTGAAGACAGTTAAAACAGTGTAACATATAATTAAGCCCAAGTGTTCTCGGGCAAAGGATTACCTGTTTTGAAATATACAATAGCGCACCTGGAAGGAAGAATGTCATTTGATAGGGAGTAGAGGAGGCATTTACATTCCTATGAATGGGGGAATTCCTAAGGCCATGAAAAACACAAGTCCAGGAAAAGATTCAGGATCAGGAAAGTTGAAGAGCAACCTGTAATTCATATTCACTTCAGACTGATCTTGATAAAAGGGCTACACTCAAAAAGAGAACACCAGCCAATGCAGAGTCAGTTTGAAAAGACTGTGAAAGGTGATTTTGTGTTGGTTACTTTGTTTCTGATAGCTCTGCACACTCAAGGAAATCTTCATCATATCACTAGCTGGATAAAAGCATGAGGAACAGACACCTCAGGGACTAAATCCCAGAATTGACATTTTAAAATATTAAATTGTGCAGTGTACCATAAAAGATTACAAGACAAACACATAATCAGGAAATGATGGCCCATCCATATATACAAGATAAAAACCCAGAAACCATCAACAGTGAAGAACAGACTTTGGATATATTTCATAAAGACTTTAAAAACAACAGCAACATGATCATCAATATGCTAAAGGATATAAAGAAAGACACAGAGAAAGAACTAAAGGATATCAGAAAAATGATGAATGAACATTGTGACAATCTGTATAAAAAGACAGAAAATTTTAAAAAGAACCAAACAGAAATATAGGATTGAGGGAGAATAATTGAAATGAAAAATTCCATAGAGGTTTCTACAGCAGATTGGAACTGGCAGAGGAAAGAATAAGTGATCTCAAAGTAAAGACAATTTAAATGATTCAGGCTGAGGAGCAGAAAGAAAAAAGAATAAAAGCAAAAAACAAAAGCTAAGAGACCTGTGGGACACTATCAAGTATGCCAATATATGCCTTATGGATGCCTGAGAAGGAGAAGAAAAAGAGAAAGGGCCAGAAGGAATATTAAAAGAAATAAAGGCAGAAAATTTCCCAAGTTTTAAGGAAAACATGAATCCCAACAAACTCCAAACAGGATAAACTTTAAGAGAAACTTCATGCTCAGATATATAGTAATCAAATTGACAAATGCCAAGTCCAAGGAGAGAATTTTGAACACTGCAAGAGAATGGCAATGTTTGATGTATAAGCGATTTCCAATAAGAAGAAGAACCAATTTCTCATTAGAAACCATGGAGGCAAGAAGGAAGTGGGAAAAATACTTAAAGTACTGGAAAAAAAAAAACAATTGCCAAATGTGGCAGTTTGATATTATTTATGAATTCCCAAAAGAGATATAGATTATGTTTGTAAACTGGTCTGTTCCTCTGGGCATGATACCTGTTTTGGTCAGCCACAGGAGTGCCTTTTGAAATATACCAAAGATTGGTCGGTCTTTATAAAGGGTATTTATTTGGGGTAGAAGCTTACAGTTACCAGGCCACAAAGCATAAATTTCTTCCCATACCCAAGTCCACGTGTTGGAGTTAGATGGCTGCTGACGTCTACAGGGTTCAGGCTTCCGGGTTCCTCTGTTCCCGGGGCTGCGTTTCTCTCCGGGCTTAGCTTCTGTTTCCTTCACGAGTTCAGCTGAAGACTATGAGACTCTCTGCGTTGCGTCTCTCCACAAGGCCAGCTGTAGTCTATCCGGTGATCAGCTCACTCCAACATCAGAACTGCTTCTCAAGTCTCCTTCTCCAAAGCTCTGCTCTCAATCTGCTTCTCTCAATCTGCCCCTTGTCTAGCCTTTTATACTTGAGACCACGCCCACCAAAGGGCGGGACTCAACATCTCACTGATATGGCAGTTAACGCCCTACTCACAACTCAATCATGCCCAGATGAACAGACCAGCTTACAAACATAATCTAATCTATATTTTTGGAATTCATAATTAAATCAAACTCAAACCATTACATTCCACCCCCTGAATTCCAAAAATACATTACAATATTCAAAAAGCCCTAAATTAGTAACAATTGCAAATACAAAATCATATCA